>JAAEAF010011733.1:0-15295 GCA_011037195.1 Triatoma infestans | reverse complement strand
GAGGCATGTCCAGTAAGTATGTATACTGAATTTTTGTAGGTTACAAAAATTTTTATTTGAACAAAAAAATTACCTGGTTACATTAGTACATAGGTAAGCTATTTTTCAACATCGTCACCATTCCTCTCAATGCAGGTGGTGAACCGGGGTATTAATTTTTTGATGCCTTCCTCGAAGTAGTTTCCCGCCAACCCCTTCGTCCACTTCTCCACCTCCCCTTCACCTCCTCGTCGGTTGAAAACCTTTTTCCACCCATGTGCAGCTTCAGGGAGGTAAAGAGATAGTAATCTGAAGGTGCTAGGTCAGGGGAATGCGCGGAATGCACGAGGCAAGCAGTTCCTTCGTGGCGTTGGCCGTGTATGGTCTGGCATTGCAGTGCAGCAGGCAGACTCCCTTTGTCAGCATGCCTCTCCTTTTGTTCTGAATCGCCCTCCGCAATTTTTTTAGGGTCTCACAGTATCTTGCAGAGTTGATGGTCTCCCCTTGAGGCATATATTCAATTAAAATTATGCCTTGACAGTCCCAAAACATGGATGCCATGATTTTCTTGGCTGAAATTGTGGTTTTGAACTTTTTGGCGGAAGGTGATGAGGTGTGACGCCACTGTTGAGACTGCCTTTTGGTTTCAGGTGTGTAGTGTGCAACTCAAGTTTCATCTCCAGTAATGATGGAGCGGAGAAATTCATCTCCATGGAGTTTGTAGCGTCTCAAAAACACTTGCCCGGCCTCCACTCGATTCAACTTGGCGGGAGATTGGATTGACATTTTTCACGTAACATATTGTCGCGTCGACAGTTCTCAACGTACTGACCTCGAACCGGTCTCGTTGCGGAGGGGAGGAATCATGTTACACGACAGTGTAGCCAATATGTCGAAAACAACATCCCTTCGGCCGTAAGAGCCTCAGTACACTTACTTACTGGACATACCTCGTACAATGACATTTCAATTCTCAGCCACTAATTGTTTCAAATTTGTCTAATAAGAGTATTAAGACATTATGAACTGCCTGACAGACAAGCTTTGCTGTTACAGTGTGGGAACTACATTATAAAGCTTATGTTTAATATGAAATTAATGGTTTCATATTATTTCTAATATAATTTATATCAAACTGTTAAAATTAACCGAGCTAAAATGATAATTGAGTAAAAGTAATTGCAACGTATTAAAATAACTTCTAATTAATTAATAATGTTTTATTTTTACCAAAAGAAATACAAAAATGATTAATATTTACATTAATAGACACTGGACAATAGTCCGTCTGTCGAGTTGACTAATAATTAATGTTCTATCCAAAAAAAAAGAAGAAAAAAAAAACATTGTGTTCATAAACAAAAAAAATAACATTCAATTTTTAAACTAAAAATATAATCATATTAAATGACGGCTATTAAACAAACTAACAAAGTAAAAATTTATTATTACCAATCTAGTTGTAATTAAATTCACTAATTAAAAACTTCCAATATTCACCAATTACCAAATTCTTCTCACTAAACTCCAGTCCCTCTCTCTGTCCAATAGCGCCATCCGTTGGTTCCAATCCTTTCTATCCAACCGATCCCAGTATGTAGTTATCCCAGGTAGCGAACCTTCTAATCCCCTTCCTCTTTCCCGTGGCGTGCCCCAGGGCTCCTCTTTATCCCCAACCCTCTTTTCTGTATATATTATATTAATGATCTGACTTTATCCATTGTCCATTCCAGCTGCCACCTTTATGCCGAAGACTCCCAGATTTACCTGTCCTTTAAGCCTTTTGATCTTCAAGATGCAATAAACAAGCTGCAGGATGATCTTAACAACATTAATTCGTGGGCAGTAGCTAACATGCTTTCCCTTAACCCAGACAAATCCAAAGCCATTGTCATTGGTTCCCAATTCCTCATAAACTCCACTGCTCCCTTTCCCACCCTTTTCCTCAACAACATCCCGATAAAATATTGTTCTTCTGTTAAAAACCTCGGAATCATCTTCGACCAAAACCTCTCCTGGAAAAATCACATCTCCCACATTAACCGCCAATCCATATTTATCCTCAGACAGTTCAACATCTCCCGCCATCTCCTCCCGCGAAGACCCGTCAACTCCTTGTGACCTCCCTTATATTCCCCCATTTCGACTATGGTTGCTTAGTGTACGGGGGACTCTCTGGAGATCTCGAGGCCAAACTTAAACGTCTTATGAACTGTTTTATTCGTTTTATCCTCGGAATCCCCAGAGACTCCCGCATCTCGCACTTCTACCACGAATTGAATTGGCTCTTCCCTATCTATCGTCGCCAGTACTTCTTAGGCTCTTTACTCTTTCAAGTCATCCAATTTCAAAGACCCTCGTATATCTTTAAACTTCTGAAATTTAAATCGTCTGTCCACACCCGTATCACACGCTCCCGTCCTTCCGATCTTTATACTCCCTCCCACCATACATCCGCTTTTCAAAAATCCTTTGTAATCCGTGCCACCTATTTATGGAACTCCTTACCTTTGTCTATCCGTCGTGCCTCCACTATTGATACCTTCAAGTCCCGTCTTTTTCACCACCTCTTATCCTCACAAGTCTCTCCGAACCCTTAGAAGATTCCTCTCTCTCCTCCTTATCATTCATGGCTTAATCATTTTCAATAATTATTATTATCAATTATTACTAATGATATATACATAATTGTCAAGGCCAGACATACTAGGCCACTTGTATTTTGTATTATTGTTCCTAAGGGACTTATGTCCCGGGACAAGAATACAATTTTTCATTTCATTTCATTTCAATAAGACATCACTTTGTAACAATATTTATATAAAAGATTCCAATTCTCACCATTAAGAATTGCTATACAATTATACAGAGTTAGATTTCTAAATCCAAAAGACTCAAAACTGTAAGGCGACGAAATCGGCGCCATTTACCCAGAAAGTGAGACACATTTTCATAAGTATTTAAATTACAGAGTGAACAACTATAGTTAATGTTTTGTCTCCATGGTTGATTAATTGAAGTCCATCTACTCAGATCTCAATTTGAAAAACAGACTTAACTTTGTAAATACTAAATTGGCGAATATATTCCAGACTATGATCAAGCCCGCTTTTAGACAAGATGAAACCTCGAGGCCGACATATTAGCTAGAAAAGTATCCCTTCTGATTCACTTTCATTTTTTCCGACAGCAAAGCTACAAATTTTTTTTAGCAGAATCTACGTTGAAATTATCTACATTTAGCTGAATTGAAAATTCATGTGCTTTATTTACTCAGGTTTGGATCCACCCACTTCTCGACCTAATATACTCTAATGTAACTAGATAGGATAGTTTATTAAAAATGCTGAATGTTTTGACAATAAAGGAAGAATGTAATTTAAAAGTATATAAATACAAAACTTCAAGTTTAGGCTCCAAAATATAAGGCATAGTTGGGGGTATTATTTGGGAGAGAAAGTATACTTTTAATCGCGAAACGTTGGAATTTTTCTAATACATCATATTCTTTGTATCCCCCCATACCTTCTATGTAGTTATACTTTGTTGATTAGTTATAATACTACCGCAACTATAACTAACTAAAATATTCATTTTTCATTTCTTTGTTTTTTACTTTCGCTTACTCCTAGTAAGAGGAAGTATTGTAATCGTGTCAAATTTTCGATATCGAGTTTTGAGGTACCCCGAGTCCAAAAAAGTGGTTTTTAGCCAATGGTCTGTGTGTGTATGTGAACAGCATAGCTCAAAAACGAAAAACCGTAGAAAGTTGAAACTTGATATTCCGTTTAGGTATCACTATGAAATCTGACAATGGGTCATCTTTCTAAATTCCTCAACCAGAAGTACCACTTTACTTGTTTTTTTACTTTTTTGCGTTTTTCTCAAAAATCGCTCCGACGATTTTCTTCAAACTTGGTGTATCAAGAGCACATACAAAGAGCTACAACTTTTATTTAAAACATTTCTCTAGGAAAGTTCATTTAAGGACATGTATGGGGGAGAGAGGTTTTCATCTAAAGTGTTATTTCAGTTTATTAAACAATTCTATTTCATCTAAATAGTGTTAAGTAGAATTGAATATGTTGTAGAAATTACGAGTTTCAAAAATCGGATAATCGGAAGTGCGTTTACTTTTACCACTTTACTAAATGATTTTTTTCCCCTTTTTCGCGATTTTCTCAATAATGTCTCCGACGATTTTCTTGAAAATTCCTATATAAACTAAGCATACAATGATCTACGACTTTTATTAAAAACATTTTTCGGAGGAAATTCATTTAAGGGCTGTTTTGGAGGAGGGATGGGGTTAGGTTTCCTCTGAAGTGCTATCATAGTTGATTATAGAATTCTATCATCCAAACATAATTAATTATAAATAAATAGATGGCCAAAATTCCGAGTTTCAAGAAAATTAGTAAACCGGAAATGCGTTTTTACTGAACAGTTTTTTTCAGTTTTCGACGAATTTCATTAAATTTGTTACAGAAACTATAAAATTTGTCAATTATAATTTTGAGAACTGGAATAAGAGAAAAGTTGTGTGTGTGAGTGTTTCATACCAGATTTTTCTTACTATTTATTCTGTTTTACATATTTATTGTTTAGTGAATTTTTAACTTTTAACATTCGAACATATATTGATCTGATATATATTTAGTAAAAAAATTCACGAGTTCAATCTTTTCCCTTTTAAAAGTAAGAATATGAAGTGGACACTATACTACAACTACCAACAACATATTGCAATTGTTACTTAAACTACTTAACTAGTCACTTAACTACTTTTGAGATAATTATTCCACATGGGTAATATTATTATTAAAGATAATTATTATACACGTGGCTTTTAATGTTTTTTTTTCTCTAAAATTTACTGGTTTTGTTATGATATTTCATTGTAAAAATTAAGTACAGGTGAGCTAGCCTGTCGGATGTTTAACTATAGGCGGCCGGACATTGTGGAGGAAATAATTCAACGTCCAACTTTTAATTTATATCCAAATTTCTTAGAAACTTCAGTTATTTGTCCTAAATAATAATATTTAATTAACCAAATACAAGAATAATTAGGATTATTTCATCAGATGTGGATAGAAAATGTTTGTGTGATAAATTTTAATACAAAACTTCTGTTTGTATATATGTTTATTTATTTGACACTGTTGACAACTTTATATATAGTAAGTGTGTAGGATGTAAACTGCTCATAGGGAAATGTGTTGGATACACGAAATAGTAGATGAACTGAATGTCCAAACATGTATCCATGTCACGCATATATAATCATAAGTTACCCAGGATAGGGATATTCAATGAGAGATCCAGGCTGAAAATTTATTACACAATATTGAAATTAGGTTTTAACATATAAATCTAATATAATATGTAAGGGTGCTCTCTACAGTTAAAATTAATTTAGATTTATTCAATGATATATATATATATATGTTTACAAAAACACACAAACACATATACCATTTGCTAAAAACATTGTTTTCTAACTCACAGTGACCTCACTACTTGTATTTCTGGTGAAAACTGGATATCGAAAATTTGATACTGTGATGGATGCAAGAAACAAAAAATTATATTTAATTTAAAATAAAAAATCAAAAATATCAAGAATATGTGACAGTTCCCTTCCAAAAGGACATTTCAAGTAGAACATGTCTTTTAGAATTCATGAACTTGATAGCATTGTCCTTCCTACCCCAAATTCTCACAGGGGAAGATTTGAACGAACAATCAGAAGACATTTCTTCAAAGACAGTTTTGTTGTAGACACCGAGGAGAACACATCAGGACTGTGCCAGTTTTAAGTTATAACATAAGAGTTTATTCCAACTAAATTCAGTAAATTAATTAATATTGCTGTGTTATTGAATAGCATTTAAATATCTATAAAGAATACATTTAATTTAATCTACCAGCGTTTTCTTAATTATTCTTATTACTTCTCTCTTAAACATATATACGAGGCATGTCAAGTAAGTAAGTGTACTGAGGCTCTCAGGGCCGGAGGGATTTTGTTTTTGTCATTTTGGCTACACTGTCTTGTAGCCTAATTCCTCCCCACTGCAACGAGACCGGTTCGAGGTCAGTACGTTGAAAACTGTCGACGCGACAATACGTTTCGTGAAAAATGTCAATCCAGTCTCCCGTGAAGCCCTTTTACCAAACATACAATTCAACAAATCCACACAAATAACATTTCAATACGATCACAATACTTATCCTCTTACCAGAGCAACGCAATGATTGTATGGGAGGAGGGCGGAAGGAAGAAAAGAAACTCTTTCCAGCGAAGAAAGAAATTGAACTTCCAGAAACTAGAAAAGCCTCCTGGGAGGACGATCAGCGGGGTCGATTGTCTGCCAGGCTGATAAAGGGAGATGAGGAATGGGTGAAAAGGCCGCACGAGAAGGTAGAATTCTACCTCACACAACTCTTGAGCGAACATGAGTATTTCAGGGCGTATCTGAAGAGGGAATGGGGAAGGCTGAGGAGGAGGAGGAGGAGAAGGAGTACCTCTACTGCCCGGGCAGTAAGGATGATGTCTCGCACACCTTTTATCGTGTGGAGGAATCTAGAGGCGGTGATTGGAGGCACACATTTTGGACTCGCTGGTAGAGACGATGCTGCCCAGCAAGACCAACTGGAGTCTCATCGCGAGATACGTGAGGAAAATTCTCATTACAAAGAAGCAGGACTTGGAGGAACAGGAAAAAAGAAACTCCTGGGGGAATAGGATAACCTGATATAGTGCTGGAATCAGAGAATCCAGGCTAGGTCCAAGCAGTGCAGGGGTGTTTTAGCCGGTAGTCTCTGGGAGTCCCCGCACGGCATGCGTAAATGCTTTTTACCTCCCCTCCGCCCACCAAAAAACCAGGAGTAAGATAAAGTGTAATAATATTCAAACAATTATAATTAGTTTTTTGCTACGTAGCATCAATAAGCCAAATTTTTTAGCCTTAACACTTCTTTTATTTCATTATTTCCTATATGTACTCGACGTTTCGGTGTTTTTTACGCCATTTTCAAAAGTAATTTTTTTATTATAATGAGATACTGTATGATCCTGTGTAGCATTATTCTTAATTATTAATCGTTATGACTCTCATCATTTTTAATAAGCTATTTTAATTGACTATATTTGCTCAAATGTTATATTTTTTCCTGATGAGAGCAGTAATTTTAATTAGGATTTCTTATATTTGATTGGATATGCAATTTTAAGTTTAGGTAGCCATGTGTGTGTGTCCATTTCTTTAAATTACAATTAATTATTGTTTTTGTAGATTTAATTAATTGCATGAATTTATTTATGTAATGAAGGCCAAAATGGGGTCCTATTACTGTGTATTCTCATGGCTACTATAATGGATGTGAGAAGGAGAGAGAGAATTAGAGTGATTGGGTTTTAAGGAAAATAAACTAGAATATATGCTGTACGCTGGTATCATGAAAGAATGCACACACTGCAAGGTCTTTACAAGTATATAGAAGCTAGTGTATTAGGATCTGAAGAGTGGGATTCAAAGCAGAGAGAGAGAAACACAAACTTGAGAATCTCACTCGCTACTTAGGCCAGACTAGAGTGGGGAAACTCTGTATATATACAGCTGAGCTAGCCCAACAAGGAACTGACTTTACAATAGTTTACAACGCGTCAGCAACCAGCTCCTTCCATTCTCTTCACTCAGTTAAAATCTCTCGCAACCTAATTTGTATTTACGTGTAAAGTCCTTGCAGTTTTGTGACTCTATTTTATTATATAGTGTTCAGCATTCATTCTAGCTTATTTCTCAAAAACCCTTTCTCACTAATTTTGTCTCCTTCTAAAATCTTCAGAGAGATGAGAGAGGTAGTAGATATGTTGCTGACTAGTTGTTGACTGGTCGTAAACTGTTGTAAAATCAGTTTCCTTGTATGGTTAGCTCGGCTCTCTATATATATAGAGTCTTGCCCTCTAGTCTGCCCTAAGTAGCGTGTATCTAGATTGTCAATTTTGTGTTTCTCTTTGCTCTTCGGATCCTATTTCAGCTAGTTTTTTAGCAGATTGTATTAAAATTATCTTAGTAATATATTAATTACCTAGCAAAAAAAAAAAATTATACTCCATATAATTTGACTAGCGATCTATGTTCAGCAGTGCAGTACCTGTGGAAGGGAACCAGTTCCTGCTCTCTAAAACTGACGAGACGGGCAAGAAACGGGGATTTGAACAGAAATATGAGATTATCATCAGCAGTTTGGGGGAGAATACTCTCACAATGCTAATGGAGGCGGATAACGGCATTATTTGCTGCTATTCGAATGGCTCTAGACAGAAGGAAACCGGTCTGTCAGGAGCGGAAGCATGGTTGCAGGAGTTAGACTGGGGGGAGATCTGTGGCCTTGAGTGGTATGGCCACTGTCTTCCAGGCTCAAGGGCGTTATTGAATAAGGCTGCCTTGCGGGGGGTAGCAGGAAGAAATTAAAGGGCTGCGGATATTTTCTGATAATCAGGCCGCACTGAGGGCTTTGAGCAAGCCGGGTTGAGGTTCGAAATTGGTGGGAGAACATAGGAGAAGGCTTAATACCTTCGCTAGGTGGGGCAAAGTGCAGCTCTACTGGGTAACCGGACATGCGGGAACAGAGGACAATGAGAGGGTGGATAGGGAGGGATCCGCCCTAACTTTTTGTGTTCCCGAGCCAGTTCTTGCCGTCGCTAAGAGGTTCTGTGATAATCAGATTAGACTTTGGGAGACGAGGTTTTTGGAGAAATGCTGGGAGGACACGCAGGGGTGCCTCCACGCTAAAAGATTTATCAAATGGACTAAGCGGGGGGCTTCAGACTACCTCCCTAGTAGGATAGGACTGAGGACTTTGGTGGGTGCAGTGACTGGACACACATGGGTGTCTAGTCATTTGCATAATATTGGGAGGACGTCTAGTCCCATATGTCAGAACTGTGATGTTGGAGTTAGGATAACGGTGTAACACTATTTATGTCATTGTCCCCTTTTCGCGTATTTGGAAGGGCATCACTTTCGCCGGACTGCCTGGGAGGGTTGGAGCTGAAAGATAATTTAGGGTTCTGTAGACAAACCGGTAGATTACCGGGAGAGATTAATGAGGGGTATTAATTTGGGAGGAAATTAGGGTGATAAAATCAACATAGGCTTAGGTCCTACGCCATAGGCACACATTTATATAATAATAATAATATAATTAGTGTACAACCATAAAAAAATTATTTAAACAAATATAAATTTAAAAAAATATTCAATTTTAAGATATCCATTGTGATAATAAATATTGAAGAATTACACCGCAAAATTCTAAATACAAAAATAAGGAAACCAAGACTGCACGGATTTAGATCAAACAAACAACCTGTTAATCTATTTTTTTTTTTTTTTTTTTTTAAATGGCAGTTTATTTTGACATTATTATGATGTCTGGAGTAATTGAAGATTCTGTTTAATAACACTTTAAATAGACAAAGTAAATATTTTCACGGTAAACACGTTCAGCTATGCTCAGAATGAAAACAAACTTAGCAAAAATAAAACAGGCATAAAGGTTGTCTAAAACAAAACAAATAAAAAAATCATGATAAAGTTTGAAGTTTATATAAAAATAATTATTTATTCTTCTACAGATCAACTATGTTCTCACTTCCCGAATGAATGAACCATTATTATTTATAACAAATACACTGTAGCAAAGATTTGAAACATATTACATAAACAAATAAACAAACAAGCAAAGCAAGATGAAAAGAAACAAATAAACAAAAATCTGTTGTGAAAACACGTCAAATTACGGTTACGTCAAATTTTAGATATTGAGTTTTTTACCGGAAATGTACTGAGTATTAAAAAAAATAAATAAATAAAATGTTATTTTTAGCAAATGATCTGTATGTTTGTGCGCGAGTAACGATTTCTTTTTTTAAACTTCATTGTACAGTCGATCATTTTTATTTGAAACATTTTTCGTGAAAATTCAGTTTTAAAGTTTCTAAGAAACTTGTGACGTATATTTCCGATGTTATTTTGAGATTGTTCCGTGTTTCATGGATCTTAGGAATTTTCATCAAACTAAAAATGCTAAACAGCACAGATTATATATCACATTTATATGGAAAAAATTGAGTGTTTTTACTTTCTCTTACTCCTAGTAAGAGGAAGTATTGTAATCGTGTCAAATTTTCGATATCGAGTTTTCACCGGAAATATCCGTTTTGAGGTCCCCAGAATCAAAAAAAGTGGTTTTTAGCGAATGGTCTGTGTGTGTGTGTGTGTGTGTGTGTGTGTATGTATGTGAACATCATAGCTCAAAAACGGAAAACCGTAGAAAGTTGAAACTTGATATTCCGTTTAAGTATCACCGTGGGGATCTGACGGTGCGTTTAGTGTCACTATTCCTCAACCGGACAGTACCAACTTTACTAGTTGTTTTTTTTTACGTTTTTGCAATTTTCTCAAAAATGGCTCCGAAGATTTTCTTTAAACTTGTTATATCAACTACACATACAAAGAGCTACAACTTTTATTTGAAATATTTCTCCAGGAAAATTCATTTAAGGGCACTTCTGGGGAAGGGGTGGGGTTAGGTTTTCATCTTAACTGCTGTTTCAGTATATTAGACAATTCTGTCATCTAAATAATGTTAATTAGAATTAAATATGTTGTTTGAAATTCCGAGTTTGAAAAAAAATAGATAACCGGAAGTGCGTTTTTACTGAAATATAATTTCAGTTTTCTGGTATTTTCTCGAAAATGGCTCCAACGATTTTCTTTAAACCAGCGTTGTTAACTATACATATAAAGAGCTACAACTTTTATTTGAAACTTTTCCCCTGATAAATTCATTTAAGGGGACTTTTGGGGGAGGGGGGGTTATGTTTTTCTTTAAAATGCTATCACAGTTGATTATACACTTCTGTCATCCAAATTGAAATAACTAGAAATTAATATATGACCCAAATTCCGAGTTTCAATGAAATTAGTAAACCGGACAGTTTTACTGGACAGTGTTTTCACTTTTCGACGAATTTCATTAAATTTGGTACACTAACTATAAAATTTGTCAATTATAATTTTGAGTACTGGAGTAAGAGAAAGTTGTGTGAGTGTTTCACACCAGATTTTTTTTTTATTATAGCGCTTTTTTTCTTTTTTTGAGCCATCAATTTAATCATTTTCAACTTGCCTAGAGAACAGTACCATCAATATAGATAGATAGATAGATAGATATACCCTCAATCATCCATGTATTTTTGTTAAAGCAATTCATAGCAGAAATTCCAATCTTATAATAACTGTACTTAAAATTAATGAGAGTAAAAGCACCTGAAATGTATTTGGTGTGCTGAGTTGTTGTGTGTTTGTAGAAGTAGTTGGTGTAGCACGAGCGGTTTAGTAAAAGCGCTTGTGTTTGTGTATGTTTAAGAGAGAAGTATTACAAATAATCAAGAGAGTACCACTGTTTTTAAAATAATATATGTATTTGGTGTGTTGAGTTTTGTGTTTTCTAGTGTTGGTGTAGCACGAGCGGTTTAGTAAAAGGGCTTGTGTTTTGGAAGTTTCTAAGGAAAAAAAAAGAGGAAAAGGAAAGTAATACGAATAATAAAACCTGTAGATTAAATTAAATTATTCTTAAAGTATGGAGGTGCACTATACCAGTGTTGCTTCAGGCCGAACGATTCAACCCACCGACCAATTTGTCTCCGTCAAGACAAATGAATGGAAAATGTTATGAATTTAATGTGGATATGCACCATCTTTTCATCGATTTTAAGCAAGCATACGACAGCATCAAAAGAGAAGAGCTGATTAAGATTATGCTGAATCTAGGGATCTCTTGTAAGTTAGTAAGGCTAACGAGAATGGCACTTACAGGGAGTAGCTGTAAGGTGAAGGTTCAGGGAAGGCTGTCGGAGAAGTTTGCAGTCGCAGACGGTCTAAGACAAGGTGATCCTCTGTCCCCCACACTTTTTAATCTAGCACTCGAATATGCAATTAGAGCAATTCGTACAAATGCAAATGGCACAATGTACAATAGGCTGTCGCAACATCTCGCGTACGCAGATGATGTGATGGTATCAGCTCGCTCAAGATCAGCGCTAGCAGGGGCTTTCGAGGAATTTGAAAGGGCTGCAACTAAATTAGGTTTACAAATAAATGATGAAAAGACTGTGTACATGAGGGCAACAAGAAATCCCGAAAGAAGAGAAGAAAGTGTGTGTTTTGGAACCCACGAATTCAAGACAGTCAGTCAGTTCAAGTATTTAGGAGCTCTAGTGACAGAAAAGAATGAAACCCCTGAAGCGATTAAGGCCAGATTGGCTTCCGGAAACAAGTGCTACTTCGCACTTCAAAAACCGCTGAAGTTTAGAGGTCTGACAAACAGAGCGAAGGTCCTTATTTATAAAACAATCATAAGACCTGTGGTCACATATGGTTGTGAAACCTGGGTACTACGAAGGAAACAGAGAGAATGCTAAATATATGGGAAAGGAAGATACTCAGAAGAATATATGGACCTGTCTGTGAAAATGGCTCTGGAGGATAAGAAAAAACGCTGAGCTCCGCCAAATATATAATGAACCAGACTTGGTAGCCTTTGTAAGGAAAAACCAGCTGAGATGGCTGGAGCATGTAGAACGAATGTCCGAAGGCAGGGTTCCAAAAAAGCTGTTGGAAGGGAAACCGGGAGGGTGCCGTAGAAAAGGACGTCCCCGATTGAGATGGCTGGGAGATGTGGAAGAGTTATTGAAAAGAATGGGAGTGAGAAGATGGAGAAGACACGCCCAGGAAAGAGAAGAGTGGAGTAGGATTGTGGAGGAGGCCCAGGCTTTGTAGGGCCGTAGCGCCAAGGGGTAGGTAGGTAGGTAGTTGGTGTAACACGAGCGGTTTAGTAAAAGGGCTTGTGTTTGTAAGTTTTAAGAGAGAGAAGTAATAAGAATAATTAAGAAAACACTGGTAGATTAAATTAAATATATTCTTTAAAGATATTTAAATCCTATTCAATAACACAGCAATGGTTATTAATTTACTGAAATTAGTTGGAATAAACTCTTATGTTTTAACTTATATCTGGCACTGATTCCTGAAGTGTTCTGCTTCGGTGTCTAAAACTGACTCTTCTGAAGGGATGTCTTCTCTTCATAGTTCAAATCCTTTCAAATAATGCTGGTATGTCTGGAGGGAGTTTTATTGTTTTACCCTAACTGTTTCTTGCCTTTTGTCTCTTGGTTTGCATTGACCTAGATTGTAGTACCTGGCTTTATCCCCATCACTAAAATACACTATTTGAACTAGCTAATTTTCACAAAATTATTTTACACAACTATTTTCCAAAATTATTATTTTTGCATTTCGTTCTTCCACTACACACCAATGTAACGTTTACACTCCTCCGAGGAACTTACCCTTCATTATTTTATAATAACACTCCCATCCCTGTTGCAGACACCGTGAAATATCTAGGCATGTACTTGGATAAAAGACTCACGTGGACCCACATACTTAAACGACAAGTGCTAAACACTCGTTACAGATGTAGTGGAAATAGCAATTTGGAAAAATAGTTGAGTGAATTTTGAAAATACTTCAAGCCAAACAATTTTGGAAAATCAAATAATGAATTTACGTTCAAAAATAGTATAATTTAGAGTCAGGTACTATTAAATTAAGGTCAGTGCTCTTGAAGACAAAAAGAGACAAGAAACAGTTAGGGCAAGGCAATACACTCCCTTCAGACATATCAGTATTATTTGAAAGGATTTGGACAGTCTAAATTCTGCTTTAAAACAGAACAGTCTGAATTAGACATTCAATCAGAACACTTATCTCAGGAATCGCTCTCTTAAATTCAGTGCCAGTTTAAGTATAAACTTTGAGTTAAATCAATCTAGCTTCTAAATCTTTCATTCAGTGCATTTATTAGTTAATTCGAGAATCACAATTATAATTATCTTGTAAATTTACTAATTTAATATATAGTTAAATTATTTATTTAAAAGTGGTTTTTATTCTCTACCAGCATTATAATACGTCTATCTATATCTCAAACATACACACAAGCCCTTTACAAAACCGCTCGTGCTGCACGTTACTACTGCAAACATACAACACACATCTCACCAAATACATTTCACACACTTCTACTTAGACTACTAGACAAACGCTCCAAACTCCCATTAGACAATAAAGTACTTATATACAAAACAATTTTACGACCAATTTGAATTTATGGGGTTGAAGTCTGAGGTTCAACCAAGCAAACCAATTCAAAAAGAATCGAGTCCCTCCAATCCAAAATCCTCCGCAAAATCACCCAAGCTCCAAATATTACGTATCCAACCTGACCTTACACAACGACCTAAAAAAATTCCTTTCATCACAGAAATGATATTTTCCCGTTACAGAAAATTCCATGAATCTCTCCTCCTTCATAGCAACTCTCTCGTCCTACAATTGACCTCTACCCACATTCCAGGACGTCCTCCCAGCCGACTGAAACGCCTGTGGCCCCGAGACTTGCTTTTTCAACATCAAACTGCCTAAGTAAACATTAATGGACATTATTACTGAATAATGTCACTCACATGTGCACATGTCTTTATTTTCGCTTATCATTTTTGCTTATTGTATTATACATACAGTTGTAAATTTCTATAAAAGTATTAAAATAATAACTGTAAATACATTAAGAGAAAGTAATGTGAGTGTTTCAATTTATTTCAATACTTTTTGATGCTTCCAACTATGAAAGGAAAGTTCTCTTTTTTTTTTAATTACTACGTTATATTTTTTTTCAAACTGCTCTACCGTGAATTGTTAGATCGTCAGATAGTGAAACCTTTAATCATGGTTTGAATTACGAAAATGCTTTAATCAATGGTAAAATTTTCGTTTTCCCCAAATACATTCATTGCACGTACAGCCAGCATAGCCTCTCATTGATACAACATTTTTCCACCTCTGTTCATATTAATTAAGACCAGTTTCAATTGTTTTAAACCTTTAATTTTATTATTGGTATAAAGAAGAATTGCGTTCGTATTTGTTTTTTTTTTTAATTAGGTTTTCTGTTTCAACATACTTAAGTAAGGAAAAAAATGTTTCGAGCGATTGGATGTTGTGATATGTTTTATATGTGTGAAAGAGAGAGTGCGTAGAGTGGAACATGTATATAAACACAACTCAATATTGAAAAATGACGATTGGAAGTACAAGGTGAAAATCCTCTTTATAATTCACATACTTTGATCACAGTTGTAAACATAAGTTTTCCAAGAAAAAAGAAGATTTCATGG
>JAAEAF010011732.1:24228-37920 GCA_011037195.1 Triatoma infestans | reverse complement strand
TGGCAAATCGGCTAACACGTTTCGCAGATGGTATTTTGGGAGATTATCAGGCGGGCTTTCATAGGAACCGCTCAACTATCGACCAAATATTTGCGTTAAGGTTGATGCACGAAAAATGCTACGAATATAATATAGATTTGCATCACCTGTTTATAGACTTTAAACAGGCATACGACAGTATATACAGGTCAAAAATGTATGAGACACTCCAGGAGTTTGGTATCCCCGATAAACTAATCAGCTTGGTGCGGATGTGCTTAAATAATTCGGCTGCAAGAATGAGAGTACACGGAGGTTTCTCGGACGTATTTAGTATCAACAGAGGGCTGAGGCAAGGGGATGTGTTGTCCACGATTTTATTCAACCTTACGTTGGAGAGAGTAATTCGCAGCGTTGATGTAAACCCAAATGGTACAATTTTTTCGAGGTCAATGCAGTATTTGGCGTACGCTGACGATGTAGTGCTGGTTTGCAGAACATTTAGAGCGTTAGAGGAAAGTTATGACAAGTTAGAAAAAGGTGCCAAAGCGGTGGTTTTACAGCTGAATTACGATAAAACGAAATATATGCTGTCCTCCAGATATGATAATAGATGTGGCAACCGACCCTCTGTAAATGGGATAAGTTTTGAGAATGTCAAATCCTTCAAATATTTGGGGGCCACATTTACATGGGAGCGAGAGGTTAAAACCGAGATAAAAGATAGGCTTGCCTCCGGAAATAAATGCTACTTTGCCCTAAATAGATTGTTTAAGGCCCTAAGTAGATAGGAGAAGAAGGCGAGAGAGAGAGAGAGGAATGGAGGAAAATTACTGTAGAGGCCAGGGCTCTTCACGGGCTGTAGTGCTAAAAAAAAAAACAAAAGTTACATTAGCTTTAAGCAAATGCTCTGAGCCAATCAGTTAGCGTAGATAAGCCGGTGGATTTCAATTAAAGATCATTTTTAGTGCGAGGTGATTGTGGAATGTTGAGACTGTTTCCGTCCTTTTTTATTCTATTATATTGTGTAGTTCAAAAATACGTTTTACTTTTTTCAAATCTCTTCTATAAATAACCCCTGTTTTCCCTGGTTGCTTTCTATTTTTTGGAAATCATCGCTGAGGCCCCTCTTAGATCTGCTGAAGTCTGCCTGAAATAGTATGTTTAACTCTAATTTTCCTAGGAAGTGTATTAAAAAGGGTAATAATATGTCCTTGTATGTTCATTACATAAATCCACCGTGTTATCATTATGTACGGTAAATCAGTATAGTCGAGCCTGTGAAATATGATCTGACTAAAGATGTGTATAACTATTTCTATTAAGTTCACTTTCTCCTAGGTAATTTGATAAAGGATGTAGAACTATTTCTAAACTGGGTTGCCTGAGCAATTTGATCTACCTTTGAACATATCTTTATGAATAGGTTTTTGAAAAAAAAAATATGACTCTGTGCAAATTCAGAGAAATCACCAAATTCTTCATTATTGGCAATAACTTAATTATTTATCACTGTATCACTTAATTAATTTATATCACTTTAATTTTTATTAAGTCAATTTTATCCAAATTGACCAAAAGTCTGGGTTGAAACACTTTTCCTGATTTGTATAGTAACTATTAAACCAACTCCAATTAAACTTAGAATTTTGACAAAAATATTTCCTTGTCTTTAATAAGGCAAGGTTGCGTGCACTTCTTGCGGTGAGCTACATTATCACTTTGCAATAACTTTTCGAAGTTTTACAGTTATCACAATAAGTTCTCAAGAACTCTCTTATATTCAGTTTTTCTGACGAAAAGTTCCAAGCAAAAGTAAAAGATATAGGTAATTGTAAAAGGAAAATATTAACTAGTCAAGAAATCATTTTAAATATATATCAGAATATCTCGTTTATCTGAAATGAAAAAAAAATAATCAATTTTTAATGATATCCCTAAATTCCGATACTAGTTACTTTGTAGAACATATCGAGCTCTATTAGAGCAGGGATTTTAAATTCATTCTTAAATTCAGGAGGTCATTCAATAAGTAACGAAACAAATCGCTGTAACTCAAAAACGATTTATTTAATCAATACAAAACTTTGGCTACTTTTCAATATAGTCCTCAGCAACATTTATATACTTGTTCGTCCCACCGTCCCATCGTTCTTCTAATTCGTAGATACTTCTGGCATAAAATTCTTTGGGTTGATCTGGAAGCCACTTTTGCATCTGATTTTTAACTTCTTCATTGGATTGAAAATGTTTCCCACGTAGAGCCTCTTTAAGGTGTCCAAACAAATGGAAGTCCGATGGGGCGAGGTCGGGGATGTGGAAGGATCTCCCACCCCACAATTTCTTGGTTTCTTTGTGGGCGTCGTCCTCACGCGTTGGAATAGTGGCTAGCGAACTCGCCTTTCGTGCGAGAATTCAGGGCATTGCCCAATTCGATTCCCGTGAGGGCAAACTCGGTGTTGACCCAGCATCGTAATAAAAAGTGGGAAGCTACAGTTAATAGCGCCCTAGGTAGCGAAGGCCGGAACTAAACGGCATAGGAATTGCGGCGTGCTTACCACACGCCCCCTTATTCAAATCGCCGGCCCTTCATGGGCTGTTGCGCCATAGGTTTTTTTTTGTGGGGGGCCCCGTTTAGTTTTTTAGTTATCTTGGAACCCTTTTGCACAAGTTTTCTTGTACTGTAGCTTATTTTGAATAAATGTTATTAACATTCCAACACTTGCGTGTTCTTCTTCAGCTATCAGTTCAACAATAATAAGCCTGTTGTCCTGAATTATGGGGAGGGATTTCGAGGGAGGAAGTTGCAACTTCAACCGGTCGTTCACTTCATTGCTCTTCACCGAAGTAATATCACGGCCACTTTTAAACTGTTCTACCCATTTATAAAGGTTTGAACGGTTCAAACATTTATTCCGTACACTTTCAACATTCTTTTGTGAATTTCACTACCTTTGATAGCCTCTGCAACTAAAAGTCTAATCACTGAGCGTTGTTCTTCCGAGATGCAATGCTCAAGCAGACTCGCCATCGTTAACTGAATACATTTGAGGTTATGCTTACCAAATACTTTCGAATAGCTGATGAGAAACTAAGTGGAAGTATGCCAACTTGACGTACTGAAACTATTTTATTGATTAATCAAACTGTTTCTGAGCGATTTGTCTCGTTACTTATTGAATGACAATCTTATTTTAATGAAATAAATGAAGTATTTCAGTCAACGTAATGAAGTTAGAATTAAGATGACACCAAAGTTTAGGAATATATACAAACTACCTAAACAATTAATTAGTGAGTGACTCAAGAATGTATAAAAGAAAAGCAATACTAATGATTTAAGTAAATGAAACAAAAATAGGTAGATCAACAAAGTATGTACAAAATAAATCAAATATAAAATAATCTCAGAAAAAATTAACTCAGTATCAAAGAACGTCAAAACCATTTTTGTTTTTTACAAAAAGATGCAAATTTTGAAAATAACTGATTATTCAAGAGCTGGTTGCTAATTGTGCATAGATCAAACTCCTCCAACGCAAAAGATGTCTCTGACAAGATCCTCATGGATGTGTTTCAGCTTGGTACACGTGTTAATTAAAATATTGTACAGTTTGACTCTCATCAGGCGCATATCCACACACCGTACTATATGAACACAAGCTTATGGGAAAATGCTACATTAGTGGATGTTTTTTTTCAGCTTTCCGTTATTTTTTCTGAAAATAGCGCCGAATAATTTACTTTAAATTTCGTACTCTACCCCTATAAATTTTCACACTTTTATTTGAAACATTCTTCCACGAAAATTGGTTTTTGAAAGCTTACCTCAGAACAAGGAGTGTACGTAATTTTAAGCTACATTAAAAGCGTTTCTTGCCTACTAAGTTTGAAGAAAATCACAATTACCTAAAAAAAAATGTTTCAAATGAATAGGTTTTTTGAATATTTGGCTGGGCACGAAGCTCTCCCTTGAACGCGGTTGCTTATCTCTCGCATTTCTTTTGAGCCGACCATAACTTTTTTTTCTGGAAAAAATTGTATGTTATATGAGTTCTTTGAAATCTATGTATAATTAGATTTCTAGTGTTATTGGAAGTTCGATCTAGACACAGTCTTCTGGACTATAATTTAATCAGATTCAGATATATCTTGCTTTGTCTGAGACATTACATATATCTCCATCACATTATTAAGGCCACTAAATTTTAATTTTCTCATTATAGTGTGAATAGAACGTGTGAGAGTTTTATATCGCAATTTGTTGTTTTTTTTTAAAGAGTTATTTAATTCTATATAATCATATTGGTGAATTACTTGTAACTGCATCGAACACTGGGCAATCGCAACATGATATTGCCCAGAAAAAAAGAGCCTTAAGACCAAATACATGTGTACTAAAATCAAAACACATATCGCTGCAATGAAGCGAAACATTGGCCCTAGGTCCTGCATGAAAAATATAGGAAAATCTGGTGATATTATGAATCTGCAATCATGAGATTAAAAACGTTTTTTACAGGGACGGTAAAACATCTTGTTTAAAAAAAAAAATTGGGCTTGAACACTGAATGGTGCGTACAGTCTCTCTCTCTACACTAGAAAAGCTCAACCTACCTTAAATCACATAAAATCAAGGCATGATCTTATCCTCAGGTATTAGCATATCAACAAGTTCAGCTGAAAGACTAAAGTTCGAAGCTCTTGCAACATTGAATGAAAGGTATCCTCCGCATGAATGATATACAAGTATATATATATTGCTCCACAACCAAAGTGTTAAAGGAACAGATGCCGGAGTGGAAGTTAATTTGCATCTTTTGTTTGAGCACTCGAGCTAGCCAGTTCCAAACAATATGCCTGTAAAATAGTCATTAGAAAAACCACTTAAAATGTTGGTTTCACTAGAAATTCTAGAAGTAATGCTTTTTAGTTACTTTAATATTATATGGATACCTTAACCATATACTCGTACACTGTACTAAAGTGGATACACTTTAGAGGAAATCTTAACTTGGCAGCTGCCCCCCTTACCCCTTAACAACCCTCCCATAATCAATATCCTAGAAAAAAGTTTTAAACAAAAGTGATAAGCCTTTAATCAGGTATGTAAAGTTTAAGGAAAATCGTTGAGCTGTTTTCCACAAAATGTTCAAAAAAACTATTCATTAAAGAGCACTTCAACTTGACTGGATTTTGTTTTTATTCATTGGCTTCTATCTATATTTAAAAAAAAGAATGATAAAAAATATTAATAAAAAAGCCAGAACCATATAAACTCTCTTTAGTTGTATTAAATTCTAAATTTTAATATAATTTTATTCTTTAATTTAATTTTTTAGCACAAGTTTTAACTTTCTCCTTACTGGACTTACAACTTCCGGAAAAAAAGGCAATTTTTATTTTTTATTTTTTTGTTTTGTCACTGGTCAAAAATAATAGAAGCAAAAAATGAAAAAAAAACAAAACATAACAAGTTCAGATTTCGAAGGAACCAAAGAAATAGTTCAATGTTCTGCTTATTATATTATTAACAGGTTTCCAAAACAGGTTGCTTTATGTAAATTAATGTTGTTGTTTTCTCTCTTTCTAGAAATTAAATAACTGTTCTAGATTAGTATTTAGCGTTCTGTTATATAAGTGTGGTATATTTGACGTGAAGTTATTCTATTTAAATAGAGTAATATAACTGTCATCTATTAAATACGTCTCCAGATGGTTTCAAAAGATGAAACCTTCAATCCCTCTGATGAAAAATATACTATCTCAAAATTCCCTATAATCAGGCCACCTGGCTTTGATCATAATTATGTCAGGATCTTAAATAAATTCCCAGAAAAAGAATCCTTTTCCTTACCCTTACATAGGAATCCTTTTCCTTACCCTTACATAGGAATCCTTTTCCTCCGCACACATACCACATATTTTCCTCACATGTAAAAGTTTTCCATTATAAAAATTATTCAGAAAACCAAATAAAAACCGCACTGTTTCATCGTATCGGCCTTGATTGGGCACAATTCTGGGGGAAGACTCCTCCTAAAACGATTATTAGGCATCTTCGAAATTCTTTGAACTATACCTCACTAACTATCCTTCGGGTTTCGAAGTAGATGCCATCGCAACCTCACTTGGGCTTGGGGAGTATATTAATTACCTCGTAATATGTATTATCTTTTATGTGTGATTACATAATAGTTTATGTAATAATTCAAAATGTAAACTATATTTTACATAAGAAAATAATAATTTGTCCCGGTTAGTTTTTAATAAAATATAAATTACTATTTAAAAAAAAAAATGGTTTATATTAAAAAAAATAATAATAATAATTGTAATTAAAAAATTCTGATTATAACAGAGTTAGTGCAGTGGAAAATTACCGTGTTACTATTCATACCCTGATATTACATAGTAGTGGAGTGAGGACATCTGTTGACAGGAGTTGCATATGTAAAAAAGTAAATATTAAAAATATATACTTTTTTTCTTCTGCGTAATATTTTATACCAAATTTATGGTATAATTATTTAAATTGAAAACATTTTCTATAAACACTTTAAAGAAGTAAACAATAGGATCGTTTCTTCTCCCCCCGCGCCAGATTACGAAATAACATTAGTCAAGTATTTTTCATACCTAAATTCACGATTACAATAATATTTCAAATCTAAACACCAGTTTATCCAAAAATAATTTGGTTATATCTGATATTCATTTTTCTTCTCAAAATGAATGGCGTTCTGTCAAACCTCCTGGCATTCAATCAATATCTTTGTTTAGTCTACGCGGAACCTGAGGCGCAAAGCTTTCTATCGTTTAGACATTAGTAGTGAACTATGGAATTCATCGACGCCTTGAGTTGACTTTTCAAAAGAAGAGCCATATCTTTTAATAATGCTTGTTATTATGAAGAATGAATTGTTGATATTAACCTTCACATGACTTTACCACTCCGAAACAGTCTTTATTTTCTATTAAGTACATAATTTCTACCATGAACTATTTGTACATTTTACGATTGGGAATTTCTAAATGGTCTAAGGTATTGCGAGAGGGCAGAAGCATTTTTATAAATATTTCTTCCACTTTCTTAGTTTTTAATTTTCGTTTAGGTAAAAACCTAATCTGAGATTTACCTAATTCTAAACTATATTGAATCGTATGAAGATCAATGCTAATAAATGTGAGATTCATATTGTAAACGCATTCATGCTATAAGTAGATTCGTTCTTTCACTTGAGGAATTATTCCTTATGCCGCTCTCTTTTAAAAAGAAACCTGATCTACATCAGGATTGCAGCCCAGGATGGCTTGGAATGCACCCAAACAAACAATTTGAAACTAATATAAATAAATAATTTATTAATGCTTTTTTAATACTATCAGATATATTATTTGAGGTGTCGTCTTTTGTCTCCAAACAGTGAGGGGAAATCACTCGACTCGACGCTGAGTTTGTATGTTGTATTCAACAATGCAAAAAACACTCTTCCGTTTAAAGTTGTCAAATACAGCATATAAAGCTGCAATTTACCATTCAACTCGGCATTATAAATCTTATCTTCCAAGAGATTCCGATTGATATCCCATGTCTCACAATTCTGCCTTATTCATGTCTTTGCTTTTCGCCAACATTAACATTTGTGAGCAACTATTTTCAAGGATGTAATAGGCTTGTGAAGGAGGGAAGTTGTGTCAGATAGATAAATAAACTAGAAGTAAAACTGAACACTGTATAATAGAAAAGTAGCACAAACTGCCTGGACTCTACAATAGAATATATTGTAACGTTTTTCCAACTAAACTAGCTACTGCAACTAGTTTCAAGTGGGTTCATATAGATAAAATACTCTAAACTTCAATAAAGAAAACACCAATTTAATGCTATACACAATGAATTATTAAATACAACGCTTAATAATAATTATTTCACAGTTTAAACCACAAAAGTTCACTTTTGTACACTTTTCACAAACTAATAACTTCGTTTGTTACTGGGAACTCTCTCAACTCTCTGTGGTCCCTCTATTTATACCGGTAGCGAACCTTCCAGAAGGTTCTCAAATGTTCCAGAGAAAGCTAGAGCGCCGCCAGCGCTTCCTACGGCCACTAAGAGAGCCTTAGGTACCTATCTTCTCTCCTAGATGGCACCACTAGCTGCGTTACACTATAAAATGGCTGTGAGAAGTAAAGAGAAAGGTTGATGACGCGTTGTGACTGCTGCATGAACTCTGCCGCAAGACTGTCTGTAGACTCTCTCTTATGGCTGACACAGCTGTATTTAAACAGTTTCTTCCACTCTAGTCTGGCTAACCTAGAGAGTGTTCTTGTCTCTCTCTCTCTCTCTCTGCTTTGGATCCCTCTCTCCGGATCCTATTACAAAGGATAAAGTAGACAAAGATTAAAATCGGAACTAAAGTATCTTGAGATCACCTTGAAATTTGTAACTACGTACTTCCATCGAACCATAATATATTGTTATATTACTGTCTCAAATATAATGTCAGTTAATCCACTATTTTTACTGTTATAGTAAAATATTTAAATTATTAAAGAAGTTTATTACTTATATAAGTAAATTTTCTATAACAGTAATCGAAAATGGATATTTTGATCTTAAACAGCTTTCGTACCTCCTAAGAATAATTGAATAATTGGTTATTTCCGGAACTGATACTGGAAATCAGAAAAATTATATTTTTGCTGATCAGTTATCGTTAGTGTTCTTTTCTTCTTCTTCCAATGTGGCCCAGATAATCCAAAAGGTTGACATCCCTGATTTACACTATCCTAATGCATTTTCGGGGGAAGGAAAACAAGTTTTGATATGTCATAACTCATAAGCAACTAACAAAAAGCATCTAATTTTATCTAATAGCGGCAAATGTATCTAACAATTCATTTCCACGTCTGCTGCAATTCCACTTTAACAGGATTTCGGTGGGAGATGATTATTTAATAGTATCAATTTATTGATTAATTAACTTGCAAAAGAAAATTGTCCGGTGAACTTCAATCAATGTTTATATTTGATTGTTCCTTGGTGCATAGTATGAATAGCTTTCATTCTTTTAATCGTTCCTTGCAAAGCTAAATAGTAAAATTGTTAATTACAAACATTTAAATGCAATAACATTACTGGATTGTAAGGATATAGTTCTCTCGGAGAAAAAACATGCAAGTTTAATGTTGTTTTAATGTAAAAATATTCAGAATAGTAACTAACAAACAGTGAGCTACTATAGTTCAGAAATGTGCGTTTCTAATATACACTGCTACATTACATATATTTAACCGTTAGCTTGTTTTCCTGTAATAATATTATTGTTTGCTTCCAGCTGTATGAATTGTAAAAAACATATAACCAAGTAATTAATTTCAAAAACAAAAATAAACAATTAATTCCCTCAGTTAATCACGTGAAAATGAAAATTGAAAAAATAGAATAATTTCAGATTCTGTACTCCATGTGTTCCACCTACATTGGGATTTAACTAGTCACGAAAGATATTATTAATTATTTATTCATTTTATTAAGGTACTTCAAATGTCATTGGTGTCTGAAAACTGCTCAGTACACTACCGTGTTCCCTCTCGAAGCGAACATTGCTACTTGGACAATGACTAGAGAGGAAGAAGAAAATCCAAAGGCAGCTTCTGCCAGGGATCGATTCTGAGATCTCTCCATGAGAGTCTGGCCGTAGACCATAGAGCTAATGTCGTCCCTACGCCAGGTTTGTCCCCGTAAAACGGAATAAGTTCCGCTTTATGCTCAATGTACCCAAGATAGCCAAGAAGTGGTTGAAGGACGGGGATGCCTGAAGTCACACTTTCGGTCGATGGATTTTGGATTTTACTACTGTAACTGACCTTCGTGTCAGACATAATGAAGGTATCTAATCGTAATATCATATTGACTATATCATATTGAGTAATATGATTTTTACTTTTGTATGTACTCGTATATGTTTTATAATGTACCCTTGCTAAAAAAAATTGTATTTTATGAGCAATAAAAAAACAAAAAATCATATTTTCAAACACACCCTAGCACTGGCGCACATATACGAACTATTCGTCAAAAAACATTTTTACTTTCTCTTACTCCTAGTAAGAAAAAAATCTGGTGTGAAACATTCAAACAACTTTCTCTTACTCCATTTCTCAAAATTATAATTGACAAATATTATAGTTTGTATACCAAATTTAATTAAATTCGTTGAAAATTGAAAAAACTGTTCAGTAAAAGCGCACTTCCAGTTTACTAATTTCTTTAAAACTCGAAATTTTGGTCATCTATTTATTTCTAATTAATTTTGTTTGGATTGTAGAATTGTATAATGAACTATGATAGCACTTTAGAGAAAAACATAACCCCACCCTTCCCCCAAAATTGCCCTTAAATCCTTTCCTATAGGAATGTTTTAAATAAAAGTTGTAGATGTTTGTATGTGTAGTTTATATACGAAGTTTCAAGAAAATCGGCGGAGCCATTTTTAAGAAAATTACGAAAAAGTGAAAAAAAATCATTTAGTAAAGTGGTAAAGTAAACGCACTTCCGGTTATCCGATTTTTTTTCAAACTCGGAATTTCAACAACATATCAAATTCTAATTAATATTATTTAGATGAGAGAACTGTCTAATAAACTAAAATAGCACTTTAGATGAAAACCTAACCCCACCCCTCTCCCAAAAGTACCTTTTAAATGAATTTTCCCAGAGAAATATTTCAAATAAAAGTTGTAGCTCTTTGCATGTGTAGTTAATATATTAAGTTTGAAGAAAATTGTCGGAGCCATTTTTTTGAGAAAAACGCAAAAAAGTAAAAATAAAAAAAAAAAACTAGTAAAGTGGTACTTCCGGTTGAGGAATTTTGATAGATAAGGTATAGGTCAGATCCCATGGTGATTCCTAAACGGAATATCAAGTTTCAACTTTCTAAGGCTTTTCGTTTTTGAACTATGCTGTTCACATATATACACACACACACACACACACACACATACCATTTACTAAAAACCACTTTTTTGGACTCAGGGGACCTCAAAATGGATATTTCCGGTGAAAACTCGATATCGAAAATTTGACCCGATTACAATGCTTCCTCTTACTTAGGAGTAAGAGAAAGTAAAAATAGGACATATAGACGTATATGTTTTGAGGTACCGTGAGTACGTAAAATTGATTTTTGGAATGATGTATATGTGTATGTGAACAAAATATCCCAAAAATATAAAAATCGCTGCATGTTTCAAACTTGATAAAGCCTTTTAGGAGTATTATCACCGAGAATCATCGAGGGGAAGATTTCGAGCAAAATCCATCAATCGGAAGTGTGACTTTAACTCAAAGGTTTTTTTTTCAATTTGTTTGCGATTTTCTCGCAAACAGCTCACACCATTTTCGTTAAACTTCCTGTACTATCTACATAATAAATACCTATCACTTTTATTTGAAAAATTTTCCTGGAAAAATTGTGGTTTTGGGGGGGCTTTCTGAGGAAACCATAACGATAAACTTTCATCTGAAATACTAGTTTAATGTAATGTATAATCCCACCATATATATATATATAATGTTAATACACATTACAAGCATTGTTAGAATTCCTACTTTGAAGAAAATCGGATAGCTGAAAAGTTATTTCAGTAACCGGATACTTTAGAGAATAGATATTTGACGTTTTGAAATTTTCTTAAAAAAAAAAAACGGTTTCAGCGACTTCCTTTAAACTGAAAACGCTAAACTCCTCAAAGAAATAAACCTATCAATTTTATTTGTAATTCGTTTCCAAAAAAAATCTGGTATGAAACACTCACACAACTTTCACTTACTCCAGTTATCAAAATTATAATTGACAAATTTTATAGTTTATGTACCAAATTAATTCAAATACGACGAAAATTGAAAAAAACCGTTCAGTAAAAGTGCACTTCCGGTTTCTCTAATTTCCTTAAAACTCGGAATTTTGGTCATCCATTTATTTCTAATTAATTTTGTTTGGATGATAGAATTGTATAATCAACTATGATCGCACTTAAGAGAAAAACATAACCCCACCCCTCCCCTAAAAGTGCCATTAAATGAATTTTCCTAGAGAAATGTTTTAAGTAAAAGTTGTAGCTCTTTGTATGAGTAGTTAATATAGCAAGTTTGAACAAAATCGTCGGATCCATTTTTGAGAAAATCGTGAAAAAGTGAAAAAAATCCCTTAGTAAAGTGGCAAAGTAAACGCACTTCCGGTCATCCGATTTTTATCAAACTCGGAATTTCAACAACACATTTAATTCTAATTAACATTATTTAGATGATAGAATTGTTTAATAAACTGAAATAGCACTTTAGATGAAAACCTAACCCACCTCTCCCCCATAACTGCCCTTAAATGAATTTTCCCAGAGAAATGTTTCAAATAAAAGTTGTAGCACTTTGTATGTGTAGTTGATATTCCAAGTTTGAAGAAAATCGTTGGAGCCATTGTTGAGAAAATCGCAAAATAGTAAAAAAACCAATAAGTAAAGTGGTACTTCCGGTTGAGGAATTTTGCCAGATGACCCACTGTCAGATGCCATGCTGATACCTAGACGGAATATCAAGTTTCAACTTTCTACGGTTTTTCGTTTTACGGTTTTTCACATACACACACCACACACACAGACCATTCGCTAAAAACCACTTTTTTGGATTCAGGGGACCTCAAAACGGATATTTCCCGGTGAAACTCGATATCGAAAATTTGACACGATTACAATACTTCCTCTTACTAGGAGTAAGAGAAATAAAAAAAAAAATTGATTTTAAATTTCAAAAATTATATCGGCTTGCTTCATTGTTAGTGGCGCTCTCTTCTGGACTACACTGTAATCACTCTACTACCTTCCTGGATAGGTGTTTGTCAGCTCACAACTTATTATCATTTATTTTAGGTCAGATGAGTAAAATTTGAAGATTAAAGAAAATTTGTCATTTTATATATAATTTTATATATATATATATATATAAAACAGCAGAAAGAGAAAGTCGTGTGAGTGTTTCACATCAGATATAAATAAAAACAGGAACTAAAATAAATGGTGTAATAAAAAAAATTTATATAATGAAATAAACAAATCATATGCATCTAACAATGTATGCATCTAAATCATTATCATATTCAATAAGTACGTAATGACACCAAACAAATCTTAATACTGAATAATTTGCAGTTCTTAATCATCTTATAGATCTCATTACTTCCTCTTCAGAGCGGAAGAACCAGTGTTATAGCCATTTGATTAAACAAATTATTTCTATACATTTAAGACCTGTAGAGGTCCATTCAGGGTGGTATCTTTGCACCTATACTTTTCACACTATATATTTCAGACCTTTCCAATTCACTATCATACTACAATTTTCACATACGCTTAGCAATTCTTTCTCTCCTCATACTGCCCTACAATCAACATTTAAATTCTCTGGAACAATAGTTTAGTAAATGGAAAAAATTAAAGTGAATATTGGAAAAATTTCCCAGAATACAACTTTCACTTTTAGATATATTACTTGCTCTTCAATTTATCTAAAACAGATTGCACTTCCTTGCGGTAACAGATGTGCGAGATTTCGTAATTTTAATTCACAAAACTACTAATATGAAATCAACATACATGATGCAAACGACAACAACTAAAAAAAAAATCTGGTGTGAAACACTCACACAACTTTCT
>JAAEAF010011732.1:0-22973 GCA_011037195.1 Triatoma infestans | reverse complement strand
CACACAGACCATTCGCTAAAAACCAATTTTTGGACTCAGGGGACCTCAAAACGGATATTTCCGGTGAAAACTCGATATCGAAAATTTGACACGATTACAATACTTCCTCTTACTAGGAGTAAGAGAAAGTAAAAAAAAAAAAAACCGTTACTACTTACCAGGGAGACTATTTGCAGACGGTTAAAACTAACACTCAACAATAAAGTTCTGATATTCAATGCACTGCTGAACAGATTGGCGGACTCGAAATATTGGGATCAGCCATTCAGATCATTTTAATCGGCGTCTGATTACATTTAAAAAAAAAAAAAAAAATCTGGTGTGAAACACTCACACAACTTTCAGTTAATAAACTAGACTTAATAAACTAAAGATTGACTGGGCTAGTCAATTATTATAGTTTGTGTACCATTAAAACTGTTACTGTTCAGTAAAAGTGCACCTCCGATTTACTAAATTTCTTGAAACTCGGAATTATGGCCAACTATCTATTTCTAATTAATTTTTTTTTGGATGGTATAATTGTATAATCAAACTAAGATAGCACTTTAGAGAAAAACATAACCCCACCCCTCTACTAAAAGTGCCCTTAAATGAATTTTCCCAGAGAAATGTTTTAGATAAAAGTTGTACACCTTCATATGTTGAGTTTAAGAAATTTCAAGAAAATTGTCAAAGCCATCTTTGAGAAAATCGCGAAAAAGGGAAAAAAATCATTTAGTAAAGTGGTAAAGTAAACGCACTTCCGGTTATCCGATTATTTTCAAACTCGGAATTTGAACAACATATTCAATTCTAATACACCATTCCATTCTAAATAAATAAATAATTAAATTCAGTATTGAATAATAAATCAAACTCTAATTAAATTCGAAATAAATAATAACATTATTTAGATAACAGAATTGTCGAATAAACTGAAATAGCACTTAGATGAAAACCTAACCCCACCCCAACCCTCCCCCCATAACTGCTCTTAAATGAATTTTCCCAGAGAAATGTTTCAAATATAAGTTGTAGCTCTTTGTATATGTAGTTGATATACCAAGTTTGAAGAAAATCGTCGGAGCCATTTTTGAGAAAAACGCAAAAAAGTAAGGAATTTTGACAGATAACATACTGTCAGATCCCCATGGTGATACCGCCACGGAATATCAAGTTTCAAATTTCTACGGTTTTTCGTTTTTGAGCTATGCTGTTCACATACACACACCAGGCACACACACACACAGACCATTTGCTAAAAACCTCTTTTTTGGACTCAGTGGACCTCAAAACGAGTATTTCCGGTGAATACTCGATATCGAAGTGAACGAGTATATCGAAAACTTAGCAAGATTTACAATACTTTCTCTTACTCGCAACAGCCCATGAAGGGCCAACCAAGGCTTGCCAGACGGCGATTTGAATAGGGAGCGTGTGTTAAGCACGCCGCAGTTCCCACGCCGTTTAGTTCAGGCCTTCGCTACCTAGGGCTCTACTAACTGTAGCTTACCACTTTTTATCCCGACGCTGGGTAAATACCAAATTTGCCCTCACGGGAATCGAACCCTGAAAGGCGTGTGCGTAGCCACTAGACTAACGCGTGAGGTAATCAATATAGTGTAAGAAAGTTGAGGAATATTAATAGCACTGAAAACTAAGCTTTCTTCTCTATCCAGTGTTAATTATTTAAAACATTGTCATATTTAACGTCAAATTCTTTTTTTTTTTTTTTTTTTTTTTTTTTAATATTTACAACTGCAGAACATTTACAACTGTCATCATCAAGTATAAATTATTCACCATTTTCTGTACACCAGTTTTTCAGAGATTCGAAACATAAATTTATGGTAAAAAACGTAATTTTGAAAATGAATTATTTTTTATTATAAACAAGGGAACGTATAGATTATATTTAATTGGTAAAGTTTAATATTTTTTATTGTAATATCACCAAATGCAAACCAGCCGCTACAGCATTGTATTCTTCAATAAAGTGGCATTAAATTTTTTTAACGATATATTGGATAAAAGGCTAAGAAAAATTATCATTTTTCTGCTACTTATAGATAAAATATTATTATTTATTTCATTCATTCATAAATGTAGGTAAAACAAGGTTCGTTTTAGAATTTTGAAAAAAATAAAGCAGTCCCTGTCTCCCCCAGTTTTAAGAACACCCGTTTTAGAGGGAAGCATATGGGGGGGCTTCTAACTATAACTAATTATTTAGCGAAATTTTTCGTTTAACATAAACTAAATTTTTTACGATTTATTATAGGAACTGTCCACCTTGTATATAACCTAGTGGCCAGGTTATCTAGTAATAGACCTGGTTAAAAAGGTTCCCCTCCGAAGAATATTACCTATGTATTGCGCCAATTGCATAACACAAACTGTGAAAGTAGCGGCCAAGTGAGGAGAGTCCACCTTGTCCCCCTATGCACACACACATATATATATATATAAGACTTAGTGTTCTGCCGGCGGCTATTCAGTCTGCTTTTGGTTTTTCAATCTATAATATCATGAATAAATATTTGGTATGTATTTTAAACATTATTTTTTAAATAAAACTCTTAAATTTACAAAATTATTTAGTGATATATATATATATACATATATATTGTATATATTGAGGTAAATGTACAAGATAAAATTGATTTATTATTTTGGTAACTTTACAATTAAAATGGTTATTTTTTTTTTTTACTTTCTTTTATTGTTAAAAGAGGAAGAAATATTTGAGAGCTTGTCTAATTTTTGAAATGGAGTTCTTCCGGAAAATACGTGTTTTTTTTTTTTTTTTGGAGGTCTCCTTAATACGACAGGGGGGGAGGGAGTGCTTAGAAAATTGTGGATATGTGTGTATGTGTACGTGTTTGTTGAGGAATCAAATATATTTCAAAAATAAAATATCATTGAAAACTTAAAACCTGTGATATTTTATCATATCACTATCATATCAAACACGAAGCTTCCGGTCAATAAATCAAAATTCAACAATCGAAAGAGCGACTTTACTGAATGTTTTCTTATTTCTCAATCTTTATACTTTAAGCTTTCCTCTAAAGTGCCATTTAAATATAATGTATAAGGTTCTACCATATAAACTTTAAGTAGTATGTTTATTGGGCCCCTCTCCAATATTTAATATATATATTATAATATTAACCATATTAAAAGTATCGCTAGATTCCAAATTTGAAGGAAATTGGATAAACGGAAGTGTATCTTTATTGAATATCTAGATTTTCGGAGTTTTTTTTATTTTTTTTTATCTGCGCATCGATTAACTCGGATCATTAGCAATTTAAGAGATTAAAGGGCCCACTCGTTCTAGGAAGGCCACCTTTTTGTTTGCATGAAAACTATTTACTTTTATTTGTAATATTTTTATGTAAACATAGATTTTAAGTTGTTTTAAGGGGTGGGGGAAATCTACGAAGTTATATATCAAGATTGTTTTTATTTGTGATTGTCAATTTTTTTTTTTTGTTTTTTTTTAATTGTAACAATATCAGTATTTCACACCAGAATTTTTTGTTATTATTAATTATTTTAACAAAAATTTCTCTTTTAATTTTTATTACAATCAATATTGGTTTTGCGATCGTGTCAAGTTTTCGAAATTGAATTTTATACCGGAAAGAACCTATGCTTATGCTTACGTTTTCAGTTTTCCTGAATACGAAAACAACAAATAATAATATATATATAAAAATAATAATAATATGATAATCAATATTGTGTAAGAAAACTGGGCAATGAAAACTAAGCATTCTTCTCTATACAATGTTAATTATTTTAAAAAAAATTGTCATATTCAATGACAAATTCGATTTTTATACTAAATTTGTGAAATTCTTCTTAAACGGTCTTTGTGTGAAACAGGTCAAATTCCTGACTGCTTTCCTTAATATGGACGCTATTTGGGAACTCCAATAAAGATACGTATTATCAACAGTTTTTCTGTCTTATTATCATACGGACATGACCCCCCGTCCTGATATTATGTGAAACTTCTTCAGATGAGCATGACCCGATTATATATGAGTTTGTTTGAAGCTTTCTTTGAAATTGACTATTATCCTTCTTAGTCACGCAGCTCCATTCTTGGGAATCCTGCTGGATCTCTGATTCCATTACAGTAGAGCCCCTTTCCGGCAAATTTTCTCTTTAAAAATAAGCGGGGATTATTATAATATTGTATATCAATATTCAAATTCAAGGATTAGCCTCTTTAGTCAATAGAACCGCTTCTTCATTTCCGTCTATAACTGCGTCTATATCCGCATGAGAGACAAACCTGAATGTCTTATTTCTTTTAAGTTCCACAACTTACTTCATTACAGACTCTATCAGAGGCTATTGATTTTGCGGTTGTGTGTGTGTGTGTTTTTATGTGTACAAAATATAAAAAAAAAAAAAATTGTTTAAAAAAAATCCTAGAAAGTTCATACTTATATTCCATTTAGGTCACCGCATTTAACACGAAAATCCCGGGTGCTACCATCAACCGAAAGTGCTACTTTATTAAAGTTTTGTGTTTTTTTTTTTTTTATCATGATATTCACGAAAATGGCCCTAACGATTTCCGTTAAAATTTCATATACTGTCTATATAATATATTTATAAATAATCTATATTTTTATTTGAGAGATATTTTTTGGGAAAATTGATTTTTTTTGGGGGGGGCGTGCTGGGGAGAGGAGGAATAATGTCAAACTTTTCACGAAAATATCACTTTAGTAAAATTTATGGTTCTATTTATTTCTATTTATGCATCTATTTAATATTAATGTATATTAGAAGCAAGGCTAGAATTCCAGGTTTCAAATAGGTAAATTTGCCAACCGGAAGTGCGATTTTACAGAATAAATTTTCGAGTATTTTTTTTTGGAATTTTCTCGGAAATGACTATTAGAAAGAATCAAAATTTATTTTTACAAAAATGTAAATTTATATAAAAAAAAAAGAGTCACTATACAAGTATATATAGTTCTTTCGCCTACCCCACCCTCCATAAAAAATCATTTTGTTAAAAAATATATGTATATATAAATATATATTCGTGAACCTTTTAATCAAACTATGTAACAAAACGTCATTTCCTATGATTATTAAATCCATTTATCATCTTTGATAGCATTTTTTTTTTTTCTTTCTCATGATTGATGGCATTAATTAATGCACATACCTCGTAACCACTTTCTCCACATGAAGTACGTAATTCCTTTTGTTATTTTTATAAAAAAAACTCTTAAATTCCTTTAATTATTAGTCTCATTAATTATCATCAGAAACTTATAATTAATTTTCATCTGAGAAAAAAAAAAAATAAACGAGTTCAATAAAATTAATGCATAATATAAAGTAATATTATTATTGACCTTTATATTGGGTAAATGAGAATCAAATACATTATTATTACGAGCAACATTCCCGAAAGTAAAGGTGTCATTGTCACCTAATAGAAAGGTTGGCATCCTGCTTTATAATTATCGTTACATATTACCCGAATATTAAAGCCATAAAACTAATATACTCAGTCCGTTCATTCCTTAACTCTGGCTGAGAAGAATTTGTATTTAGATAATATAATCTTGTAATAAGAAAATATATTTAATATATGTTAATTATAAATATCTACGATTATTATTATTAACACGTATTATAAGTTAAAATACATTGTTTAAAAAATGTACTATTTAAATTCTACAATATTTTATGTTTGACAGTTATTTGGAACAACATTGTTACTGCTAGTGTCATCTTCAGCATTAGCATCTGAAGAAGAAGATCTACAAGCAGAAGACAGTGAAGATAATAAACTCCATGATAAAAGAAGTCTAGAAGGACATGTAGGTTTGGTCGGGTTAGGTGGTTATGGAGGTGGTTACGGAGGAGGTTATGGAGGTGGTTATGGAGGAGGTTATGGAGGTGGTTATGGAGGAGGTTATGGTGGGTAAGTAACACATTTATTATTCTTTTAGGCTTCTCGCGGCCATTTCCACTTAAATTTCCGGCTTGAGACCGCCCTCAGAAAGTTTGCCATAAATCGACACCATTCAGTCCACCAATTAAGCATTCAAGGTAACACGACACTGAAGAAGTTCATTGCAATATAGGCGAAATTTTCTTTTATAGCAAACTACTGATGCGGTCTCGACCCGGAAACTCAATTGCTTTCACATTTATTATATTATTTATAATGTCTGAACTCTCTGACGCTTCGAACTCTGAAATCGGATGAATTCAATGCAAAACTTGTCCTATTAGGGACTGATGTTTTTTCGTCATCATATAGATATAGATGAAATTAAGACTATCATCCAAAGTCGGCAGGTATCAGGGAGTTTATTCTCCACATATCTAGCCGTGCCATAAATATTGTTACAGTTATAAACACAAGTAATTAAACTCACTCGTTTGAAATGAAACAAAACTTTTATCAAGAAGAATTACTGTCGTCTGCTTTACATAAGTCTCCTTGGCCAATTATCGATCGAATTAGGAAGAATTTCCAATGTGAAAATTGCAAGCTGCCCATACAAGAGTCTTTCAGACACTTCAGACTGGAATATCGTCTGTGACAAGTCAGAGTTCTCTCAAGATGTGCCATATACTGACTCTACCTGAGGGCCAATATACAGCTTGATTCTTCGATAAGCATCCAACACCAGGTCGCTTTTGCTAATCTAGCGATACTTGATTTTTTGTTTCCTAGGAGGGTGTCTTTTGATCAATTTGTTTGTCACAGCTTTAATCGCGTTTTTTTTTTGAACGAATTGTACGAGGAAGCTGAAAGAGAGGTTCTCGCTATATCTGCTAATGGTACGATTAACAAACATACGGCTAAAAGCCTGAGAATATTTTGTAATAATATTTATGGCGGAGTTGAGCAGTAGTTAACCACAAATATGTGAAATTACAACCAGTAGTTGCAGTTACCGTTTCTTATTGAAGTGACGAGATTGAACTCATGCAATTTTTTGCCAAACATGAATCATATCAAATTTGAAAGTTAGAAATTAACTAGGAAGTAAATAAGGCAGAATAAGTAGTAAAAAAAAAAAAATATAATTTTGGTAGTTATAGTTGTCAGTATTATAACTACTTACAAGTACAACTTACATTCTAGTTGCTTTTGCATCTCCTTGTATTTCCGGGTTGAGACAATGTCAGTGATTTGCTAGAAACTGACGTTTCACCCATATTCCAATGAATCTCTTCAGGGTTCGTTACATCTGGAAAGCTAATTGGAGCAATAAAAACCATTCATTAGCTTTCATTATCTCCCGTATTCAAGGAAACATTTTAATTTGAGCTTTGGAGAATAATATGCAATCCTATGCAGGGATTCACTCATATATATTTTTAAGTATTTATCATCATTTACAAATTTACGGGCAGTGATCGCATACAATTTCTAGATTACTTTGTTTTGAGAGGGATATCTAATATTTCTTTCGTCTTTAGAAAATAATGACAATTAACTTCTGATTGAAAGAACAGGCTTTGTTAGAATATTTACTTGCTCAGCAACAATTAGCCAATCCTCCTCCCACCCCCAGCAATCAACCAGCTAGTTCCTTAAGAAATTTACAATTAATTAATAGTTTACCCACTTTCGATGGCGAAAATTCAGCCAAAGTGTCCGATTTTCTAGACCAAATTAGCCATTGTGCTAGTCTTTCTGGCTAGGACGACGCTGCTAAATTAGAAATATTAGCACTTAGGCTCTCAGGCTCTGCAAAAATATTTTACGACACCCAGAAAGCCGAATTACAACGCCAGGGTACAATTATAACGTATCCTCTAATTTCAAAGCGACTTCTAGCCCGATTTCGTAAAGAGAAAACACCCCTAGTCCTCTAACAACAGATGACTAATATTCAGTCTCTACCCACAGAGTCTCACTTCTGCTTTCAAACAAGACAGTCGTAATTCTGCTTCCAAAGCCAGAACACTTCAGAAATCGCTCTCCTAGTATTAGTGCCAGTTTCACAATATATTAAATTAGTTTATAATATCAAATAAGTTGTAGTTATTATTTTCACAGAATATATTTATTGTTAACAGTGGTGATTTGTGTAGCCTCTTCTATTCTCTAGAATTTAAGAAATTTTTTTTTTAAACAAAAAAGAAATTAACAAATTATTCTAAAATACAAATCAAAAGCAATATTACAATATACAGGGAACAGCAATGAAAAGTAACTACTTTTATTTGGCGATATGTTTACATTAGTTTGCTGTAACTGTAATACCTTTTTAGTAATTCGTTACAGACTGTAAAAAGAACACTAATATGCGAAAACATATTACATTACGTTCTATATGTGAATGAATAAACACACACACTTCCTGAACATTATACTGGTTTACAATTTCACTTTCACATGGAGTGCCAGAGTTTTACATAATTATTTCATTGTAAACAAAAATTCCATTTGGTGTATACGTGAAATAGTATATTTTAAATTTAAATTTTTATAGATAGAAACTATTAACATTTTAGATTAAGTTTATACAACGTAACTTTATTTATATTATGTAACATTTAATTGAACGCGTGCTCAAAATGTAGAAACACTTTTGATTGAAAACTTAAAGAATTCTGTTAAGTTTACAGTGATTGATAATCTCGCATATTAGCTCCATATCTATTTGTTTTGTGTTTTTTATTTAAGGCGCGTCAACATCTAAGGTCATGAGCACGGAGTCTTGCACTGCCGGCCACTAAGCAATGTTGTCTCGTTACAAACAACACTATCCATCACCAGTGAGCTGGTAGATGCTCCTAGAAAAAGAAAAATCTAAGGTCACCCGGGCCACCGCATGGGAGCTCAGTGCGCTACCATTGGCTAATCACTTCCGTCACTACTTGAAATTAATAGCAATTTTAATTAACTCTGGGTGGTTAGCTGAAATTTTACAAACGATGGAGTTTATGGATTTATTTTTTATCACTTGAATTAAACAAATAGGAAAAACAAATATCTAAATAATTTATTACTTTCTTTTATTGCTGTAAGAAGGAATTTTTGCGATCATGTCAACTTTATCCCGTTTTCACCGGATATACAGATTTTGAGGTACCTGCTTCCGAAAAAAGTGGTTTTTAAAAAATGGTCTGTGTGTGTGTGTGTGTGTGTGTATATGTAGAAAGTTCAAACTTGGTATTCTGTTCAGATATCGCCATGGGATCCGGCATTACGTTATCTGTCAAAATTCCTCAACCACTTTACAAGATTTTTTTTGCAATTTTCTCAAAAATGGCTCCAACCATTTTCTTTTAACTTGGTATATAAACTACACATACTAGAATAGAATAGAATCGGGGGGGGAGGTGAGCCTCATTCCACTGCGACCTACAAATTGAGGTCTATTGTAGATCCCCTTAAGTTACAGAACAGCCCCCAGCTTTGCCCTCCTAATCAATCCTAGCAAAGCTGAGAGCGGCTCCGTCATGAAGCTTTCAGCTTCGGGATTGCCCGTCCCCAATTGAAGAAACCTAAACCTCGCCAGGCCGGCGCACTCACAAAGGATGTGCGCCGGGGTCTCCTCCTCTACCTTGCAGAATCGGCATACCGCACTATCCGCAAGTTGTAGGTGGTGCATGTGTCTATTCAGCCTACAATGCCCTGTTAGTAGACCCACAATTAACCTTATATCCCTTCGGGTCTGGCTCAGTAGGTCTTTGGTAAATTTAGGCAAATGTCTTTTAATGAAGAGCTTTGCCTGCCTCTGTCCTGGTGTTCCCTCCCACCAACGCAGACGCTGATCTTCTATCCACCCCCTGATAGAAGTTTGAATGAGGCTCCTGGACAAGCCGCAGAAGGGTTCGGGGCCTATAAAGGTATCCTGCGAGCCCTCCCTCGCTAGGGCATCCGCCCTTTCATTGCCCAGGAACCCCGTATGTCCCGGCACCCAGGCGAGTGTCAGTTTATTCCGAGTACCCACCTCGGTGAGGGCAAGTAGGCAGTCCCACACCAGTCTTGAGACTATTTGGTGTGAGGAAAGTGCCTTCAGGGCTGCCTGACTGTCGGAGTATATGGCCACTCTTCTACCCACTATCCTTTGCCTTATAATCTCCCTAGCGCAGAGTTGTAACGCCACGACTTCAGCCTGAAAGACCGTGGCGTACTTCCCTAGGCTGGCCTTAATTTTAACTTTAGGCCTGCCCCCGTAGACCCCAGCTCCGACCCCAGTCGGAGTTTTGGATCCATCTGTGTACCAGATCGAGTTACCGAACAGGGGTGGTCGCAGCCCCATTCGCCTCTGCTCGGTATGACAATATGGAAGTTCCTTTCAAAGAAATACTTAGGAACCATCCTATCCGTTGGCATCCTCAGAAGATAGTCCGCCTTGATTTCCTCAATCAACCTCTGGTTATTACGATCATGCCTAGAGGTGATGGGAGGCGGCCCCTGCAGGAGCCTACGTATTCCCATTTTGGCTTCGCCTAGAATGGAAACTACACATACTAAGATCTACAACTTTTACTTAAAACATTTCTTTGGGAAAATTCATTTACGGGTATTTTTGGAGGAGGAATGAGGTTACGTTTTCCACTAACGTGATATTTCAATTTTTCTATACAATTCTGTCATCTAAATAATATTAGCTAGAATTAACTATGTTGTCGAAATTCCGAGTTTGAATAATATCGGATGATCGGAAAAGTATTTTATAGTTTTCTGCCATTTTCTCTAATCGGCTGGAACGATCTTCTTTCAACTATCAATGTAAACTACACATATAAAGAACTACAACTTTAATTTGAAAAATTTCTTCTGGTAAAGTCATTTAAAGAGTATTATAGAGCAGGGGTGGGGTTATGTTTTCTCTCAAGTGCTGACATAGGTTGATTATACAACACTACCATCTAAACAAAATTAATTATAAATAAATAGATTGCCAAAATTCTGGGAGTTTCAAGAAATTTAGTAAACCGGAAGTGCACTTTTACTGTACGGTTTTTTCAGTTTTTGCAATTTTCTCCATAATAACATCGACGAATTTTATTAAAATCTGATGTAATAACTATAAAATTTGGCCATCACAATTGTGAAAATGGAGTAAGAGAAAGTTGTGTGAGTGTTTCACACCAGATTTTTTTTTTTTTCTTTTTTGGAAATATTCCATATTAGAGTGTTCTGAGTTGTTAAGATTTACCGTCTCTAAATGGCATTTTAAAATAAAATACAGTTCTGCCATATTACATTAAAGAAAAAACACATTGTAATACTTCAAAATTTTCAAGATCATTTGACAATTAGTATTATATAGCGGAAGTAATAAGAAAATTTACTCTATTATCTAACAAGCTACGTTTTTGATTAATTTATTATAACAATTACTATTGTAATTATTTGTGAGTACAAATGACAGAATAGTTAATTAAATTCACACACTCTCCTTAACATTGTTCATTGACATTGTGACTACTTGTTAAATCGTGACTTGCGTAGTTTATAGTCGGCTGACTTTAATAAAACTACCATTGTGATATTAACTTACTGTACATAATTGTCAGTCAGTCGGGCTGTTGAACGTGACTATACTCAATAAAACTAACATTTTTGCTGGGATAAATGAAATTGAAATCAAAACTTTCAACAAATAAAAGAGTAGTTATAACTGAAATTCTGAAATTCTTTATCTTGTTTTGTTTTAACTTGTTAAATAAAATTCCTTATTATTGGAGTTTTGATTGGGATATTTTGTAAAATTTTCAACTAATCAAAGAAAATTTATGGTTGGTATAAGTAGATGATTTTTAGATCTTATAATCATTCCGTAATTATTTAAGAGGTGCTGTGGTGGTTTCAAAACATAGGTTTGCATGTAGGTAATGAGAGTAGAGTGCTTGAATTGGAAACGCCTTCTGTGAATCTAGTTACATAGATGTATTTAGAAAAGATGGAAACCTGGGATTCTAGAGAACACTAAGTAAGAAACGTGATTTTACTGAAATATATGCAGTAGAATGGTTGTGCTCAAACATTAGTTCCCACAACAATCGAGTCCAAAATGTTGCAATCTAGGATTCAGTGATCCAAGATTCAATGCTTCCTCTATCACAGTTCCAACCAAATTATGTTGGCTTCACTTCCACGCTTGTCCTTAATATATAATATAGATTGCACTTAGGCCACACAGAGACTACATTAATGTACGTATTTATTATTTATCTCTTTTTTTTTCTTTTTTTTTTGCGCATCATCTACTAAGGTTATTAGCGCCCCTCAAATTTTCCATTACAAACATTTCCTCTATAGCTGGGTAGGCGTTCACCCCAATCATACTCAGCATCCGGATCGGCGTCTTTGTTTCAAAGGCGGTCGGAGCGTGGTAAGCAGGGGTTACTCCCGTTCTGTCTTCCCCTCTTGACCATCGTACTTGCCGACGGGGGGGAGAGAGTCAAGGGAGATATGCGCCATCCATTAGGCCACCAGTAAAAAAGATGTATCTATGGGTAATGTTGTTACTATGTTCATTTTAATTTTGAGTCGAGTATTTTCATCGATCTACTTTGTTCCCGTCTTCTTTGTGAGATCTATTTAGTTCATCTTCAGAGGGGACTATTTGCAACATCTCCTACTCCTAATCATAATCTATACACACTATACACAAGTGGGAGTGAAGTACTTTTATATAATTTCCTTGCACTCCCCGTTAAAATACTAACCTAAAAACATTTGTACCAACATTCTCGCTGATAAATACATCCACACCAATAAATACGTACACACTTCATTCACACTAGGGGAGGGTACTACATATTCCGCTCCCCATTAAAATAGAACCTAACAAACTATACCATATTCCTAACTACCTAACTGCTACCTAAACTAACTAGCTAACAACCTAAATCTTATTATATAAATTAATATTCTTCTGGAAGGCAAATAGTCCTCTGATATATAGGGAACCATCTTTCAATATTGCACGCAAGTCGTGTGGCAGGCCTGCTCCGTATTTATTATTTGTCTATAAACAGCAACTCAAACTTCGCTCCAGGAACAAATCCAACCCCTCTTTACCAAAAATTCTCGGAAGCCCGAATAGCCAGCTAATCAACTTAAGAGGAATCAGCCTAAGCTTTTTCCACAGACAACCTGCTCTTGATGGTTGTTTCTTCCTTCCACATTGTGTCTCGCTACTTTAGCCTAACCAGGAGATATTTTCAATCTAACACATCTTGTCTATTATTTTTTTATATATAAATTTCATGAACTAGAAGAACTCTATGAAAGATAATATATTCTCTTCCAATGTCTAGTATCGTCTATCAGGAAATGAATTGAAGTTTCCAGGATCTATAGGCATCACCTCTTTCTGTAGGAGTCTTCTTTTGTCTGCATGTCCCGTGTGGGATGTATGTTAACAAGCCCAGCTTGTTTACAGGATAACTGTTTTTTTTCTATCAAGATATTAATTTTTTTCCAGTTCACTATTTTCAAACAACTGGCCCATAAGGTCAGTCGGCGGCTTAAAATTATCGGATAACTAAAAAAAAAAAAAAAATCTCCTTGTATTAATAGTTTCTTTCAAGATTGAATCGGTTACACTTTCCGATTAAGTCAGGAAAATTAAAAAACATGCCCATTGGATCCGAATGTCGGATCCTTGGCCCACTCCATCCTCGATTCTCTCTGGTGACCTTGAACAGGATGTTAAAATTTAAATTCTAATATAAAAGTCCAGTGTTGGTAAAATGTTGAATTTGGAGAATTTATTGAATGTGCTAAGTTTAGATTTTGTATCTAGTAGGAAATGAAGTTGTTCATAGTACAGATATTTTAAGTTCCAAGTGTTTTGAAATTCAAGTTTGTGGGATTCTAAAATAGAACAACAACATAACTAAATATCTTTAAGGACTCTTCCATATCTGATTTAGTATTTAAATTCAATGAATTAAAAGGAAAAATAAAGAAAAACTTTTACAAAAATCTATAAATGTAACAACCATTTTATCTAAGAGCACTCAGAATATAGATAAAAAATTAATTCGTAATAAATTAATGAATTTGTTGTCCTTTGGAGGAATATTATTAAAAATACACTGTAACGTGACAGGTGACTTGTAGCTGGTATGTTGTAGCGTGTGGCGTGAGCGTTGTTGAAAGGGCCTTATGTATGTGTAAGTTTTAAAAAGAGAAGTATTAAGATATAAATAATAAGTCACCACTGTTAACAAAAAATATTTTCACTTAAAATAAGAACTACAAGTTAATTGTAATGAATGTAAAAAGCTTATAAATATATAGAAACTTTTGCACTTGATTGATTTTTAACTCAAATGTTAAACACTTATATATAACTGGCACAATGATGTTCTCTCTCGAATGTATATTGGTTGAATACCGTAATTAAACTGATGAAATAATGCTTCTCTTGGTAGTTAAAACCAGCCCTTTATATTTGATTTCTAGAAGGGATTAAAAGACAAAGAGTGGCCGAGTTCTCCGACCGTCTCTTATAATGGTGTCTTGTACCTGGGTTTACCCCTTTGCCAGTTTACTAATATTTTTAAAATAAAATTTATTTAATAAATTTAATTTCTTGCATCCATCACAATATATAGAATAAAGATACCGGCAAAGAGAAATCTGGGCTAGCAAATTTTTCAGGAATCCCTTTCCTTCTTGGCATCCTTACAGATATCCCAGCTTTACAACTTTTACAATGACAACACTAACATTTGCCTCATTCAAATAGGATGTATAAAATGGTTGATATGAAGAGCTTACTTGGGTTTAACAAACCCATAAGCAAACTCTAGCTCACGATCACATATGCTTACTAGCAATTTTACATATTTACATTTTACAGAGGAATAATAATAAATTCTTTGAACTAACAAAGAAGTATGCCACAAGTATGAAGTTTCAGTGGATTTTATAGTTATTCGCTCTACAAATAATGAACATCTGTTCTTTAATTGTTTTTTAATGCAGTTTTTGTTGTTGCCGTTAAAGGATATCGCTTGGGATGTGGCGAAATAGGCAGTAATTTCAAATAGATATGACCTCCTCGTATTCTAACGTTAAGATTAGTTTAACTTACCAAATTTGTCTCCTTCCAACATTTCAGCTGCTAACCTTATTATGTATTAAAGATAAAATATAACTTTATCAATTATAATTGTTATTATTATAAATATAAAATATGCATTTACATTTATAGCAAAATCTATTTATAATTACAGAGCTGGATTGATCTCAGAACATGTAGCCATAGAGAAACATGTACCAGTTGTTCATTATAAAGGAGTACCAGTGCCAGTACCACATCCAGTCGCCGTACCTGTTCACGTACCTGTACATATACCACAACCATATGCAGTACCAGTAAAAGTGCCTGTACCTGTAGTTAAAACTGTACCTGTACCTGTTGAAAAACCAGTACCATATCCAGTGGAGAAACCATATCCAGTAGAAATTATTAAGAAAGTACCATATCCAGTAGCTAAACCATATCCAGTACCAGTACCTATTTATAAAACTAAATATATACATCACCATAAAGAAATAATTTATCCAAAACATCATCATCATCATGGTTGGTGGTGATTCCAGTTGAGTCTAATACAAAACCAAAATAAGATTTAAGTAATTTTAAATATTAGCGCCATAACTTTGTAAATACTGTGTGTCATAAGATTTTGTATAATATTTTTTTTATACTTTTTTTTTTTTAATAAAAATTAAAAAAATATGTAAATACCTAATTATTTTTATTTCCTTTGGAGCTTTATGCATTTTAATTAAAATTATGCTTTCCAGTAATTAATAAAGTAAAATTTATTAATAAAATGAATTCAAAATTTCTATATTAATGATTATCAATTTAAGAAGTAAATAAATAAATATGGAAAAGAGAAGGGAATAGCTAAGTGGTTAGCGTACTGGACTCCCACGCGGAGGAGCCGGGTTCGAGTCCAGCTGTCCTTTAGATTTTTTTCTTCCTAGGAACCTCTACAGCTCACTGTCCGTTGGTGGATACTGTTATCTGTAACGAGAGAACCCTGTCCGGAGGCAGGCAGTGCACTGAGAAGGCTCCAGGCGCCAATGACCATAGATGTTAAGGCGCCTTAAATTACAAAATAAAAAAAAAATGAAAAATAATATTCCAAGGTAAAGAATGAAAACTGGTTAACAAAAATCAATTACTTTACTCAAAAAAAAAAAAGTCAAAGGACTAAATTTACTGAATGCAAAATAATAGTACTTCTAGGTATTTTGGCAAACCTGGCTATAATTCTTCCAAAAAGGCTGGGCAAAAATATGGAACATTTAGAGTAATGTTAGACGCTACAGAATCTTACAGTTTATATAGAATCCTGCTTGCAAAACTTGGCTGAAAATGGAATATCATTTTTAAAAAGCCGGCAACTGGTAGGCCTTGATCTACTATGTAACTTGCATCCATAGTAGCAACAATGGTAACTTGCGATAATGCTAATAATGATGGGTTAGAAATGTACTTTTCTGAATGTGTGAACAGTCTGTAACATCACACTGTTTAACAAGAGACATCCTCATCAGTGTACGTCTAAAACTGATGGCTATTAAACATGAAATGAACCAGGTTATCAAGAAATGAAAATTTGGAAATTATAAAAATGTTTTCCAAGTCTTTGTAGAAAATTATTCAACAATTAATTAACTGACGGTCGATTCCCAATTTAAAAGGGTGTTAATAGAATTTTGACTCAAGCGTTATTTTGGTAGCTTCAATATTTTGTATATCTGCTTATTCAGTTAAACCACATCTTTACAAACACATAATATGCATTCCAAAATGGTGTATTATTCCATTATACTTTGTGATGAAAAATTAGTTATTATCATTTAAAATAATCTTTAAAAGCAATAAAAAATGTAAAATGACCACTGAGTTTGATTCTTTTCTTGTAACTAAACAGGATATATCTAACTGTATAATATTTCAATGACTGAGTTTTCATTTTAGGTTAATTTGTCATTTTGGATACAGCAATTGCATCTAATTCAGTCGTATAATATTTTTTTTTTTAACCATTTTAAATCTAATTTTTCATCACAAATTACAGTTATAATATACTTCAATTCTGAATATGTAACTTAGTTTGCAAAAATATGGCGTTTAACTGAACAAATATTAAAATATTGAACGTTTACAAAAGTAACAACTGAGTCAACATGCTGATATTTTGCGCTCTAAGTTTAACGTTGTTAGCATCTCTTTTGAAACAAAACCAATCTTATGACTTTACCGACAAAGGCATTACCAATGATTAAAAATTTACCGCCCGTTACCAATTATTAAAATGCCTAACAAGTACAAATCTATTGAAAAAAAAATTATATTTGTTAATATAGCTACTTTTGTAACAATTTCTATAAAGAACGCAATATTAATGTATAATACGGCTTCAGTTTGTCTCTGAAAATGAAGAACAGGCTATTTAAGGGAAGATTAGAGTGAAAAGCAAGATGCCTGGTTGGTTACATAATATATGTAGTTACTTCATAACAGCAACTAGTTCAAACACTTTACTACATTCCAACATAATAAAGCCACAAGTCTTTCACATCTCAGGTCATATTACTTCTTTCAGCTTTAGCTCAATTATGACTTTATAAATTAATATTAGAAAATCTTTTAATGAGGATGTTATTGGAACATTAAAAATAACAATAACTTTATAGACATCATTAAACAATATGACAAAAGCCTCTCTCTCCATAAGGAAGTAAAACAGGAGACTTTCAATATAAAATAAATTAAAACAAGCAGGCATAAATAATAACCACGCGCCAAAAAAACGAAGCAAGCAGCCTTCCCAGTTGCAGCGCACCCATTTCCGAGGGTCAAGGATATTTTTTAGTCGACCTATAAATATGAAAAACTAACTTATATCTTTTCTTTTGATCATTGTTTGGAAATGAACTAAAAACCTTGGGTAACATTTAATTCCTACTCATTAAAATTCTAATTAAAAATGTGATGAATGAAGTGTTTAGGTTAGGAAATATAAAATTTTGCCTAACATAAACTGCTTCATTTCCGTATTTCTGACCGAAATTCGAGTGATTGGGAGGATGATATAACATAATAGCCAGCCTCCTCCATCAATTCGTAGCTCCAATGACTCACTATCAAAGCGTACTTCTAAAAAATAGAAGAATTCATAGTGCTTTGGGTGAAAGGATAACAACAGAATCGCATAACCCATTGAAGGATTCTAAAGAAACGATGCAAGTATTTGGAAAATAGTCCTTAATACCTAGTGATAAATGAGATGCTTTACCATATGGGAACCATAATTAACCTTGAAATCATACAAATAAATTTATTTGGATCAATTATAAAATGTCTTTTTATTTATTTAAGGCGCTTCAACATCAATGGTCATTGGCGCCCGCAGCCTTCTCAGTGCACTGCCGTCCTCTGGACAGTGTTCTCTCGTTACAGACAACACTGTCCATCACCAGACAGTGGGCTAGCTGTAGAGGCTCCTAGGAAGAAAAAATGTAAGGGTAGCACAGCTGGACCCCGGTCCTCCGCGTGAGAGTCCAGTTCGCTAACAACTTAGCTATTCCCTTCCCTAAATTCTTTTTTGTAAACAAAAGAAATGAACTAAATTTCTCTATATTATTATGACTAGCTTGTAATAATAGTAACGAAGTGAATTTCACCTATTATATACATTTCTTTTTACTTCTGGATTAGTAAATTATTTCTACAAAAAGTAATTTGAGTAATCTTACTGGTTGGCATTTTTGATCGTTCATTCCAAGTAAGGAGGAAGTAATTTTCACATCAAAAAAGAAAGAAACATATAGAACAAGAATATAATAATTCTTTTCATTCTGACAGCAACTGCTTCAAAGTAGGTTTCTCCTTCCTTTAATGGAGGCTTCTATAAATTTTTAAATATTACACTGCAATCTAGAAGGCAGAATAAAAATTTATGATTATATAAATTTTATTAGAAAACGGTACATTAAAATCTAGATAACTAATTAGATTTGACCATATGTGAAAAAAATGCTGTACTGTGTTATGAGGTCACTATTTATTCTGAAACGTTAATAACTAGGTTAGACTGGGCAATAACCCAACATAATTAATGTTTGAATGTGTGCCGAAAGGAGTGTGATCACATTACAATTTTGACAATTCAAAAAGTGACAAAATTTCTTCAAGGTTGTGATTTTTATTAGTTAGATAGCGTAGCTTCATAAGCATTGTAGCTTCTTAGAAACTGTTGGCTATTTTAACGATCAATTCCGATAGCTAATTTGAGTAGGTTAGCCTAAAGAGGACTCTCTTACCTGTAAAAGTGCTTGAGAGTTGATTAAAGATAGTTTATTATTACTTTTAGAAGTTTTTAATTGATCCAACACAGTAGAGAGTTACAATACATAGAGAGTTACGCCTCTTCGATAGTAGTTAAATATAATGTTAGGTCGGTCTTTGGATTTTTGGTATCTGTAAGTGTAGGTTCTTCAAACTGTTGCCCATTATAAGTATTTTGTGGGTGAGAATAACTTCAGTGAATTGTAAACTCGTTGGAAGCGAGTGTAGCATTGAAATGTCTTTGCTATAGGCAACAAGAAATCTCCAGCGCTCGTTGTGGCGAATTTCCTCAACAAAGGATTTTTTATTACATTACAGTTTATTAATTATTAGTTTTTTACATTCTTTTACTACTAGTAAAAGATCGTGACACTACTAGTAGTGATCAAGATCTTACTACTAGTAGTGGATCGTGACAATTTTTCAAAATTGTGTTTTCATCGTATTATTATTATTATTTGTCTATAGGGAGGGAGACCCTACGCTATCCAAAGCCTCACTGGGCCTATATAGCTACTCCAAGAAAACAACAACAAACCGTGTCTAGAACAAAAATCCAGACCCGGATCTAATCCATCTAAGATTCACCACAGTCCGAATAAATCGGACAATAACCTTAAGCGGAAATAGCGTAAGCTCTTCGACAGACATCCTATTCTGAACCAAAGGTCCTGAACCTAATTTCCTCACAACCCAGGCAATCAATCATAAGATGGATGGGTGTTTCCTCCTCTGTCTCACGCACTCTAAAAATGGATCCAGCAATGAGCACCATTATGTAGAGATGTCTCCTTAAACCACAATGCCAAGTAAGAGATCCAACCAGATGCCTGAGAGCGCTCCGTGAAAAACACAGCAACGTCTCACTAATGGCCTTGTCCGGACCCCCGATGAGCATTTTTGACTGCCGAACACCGACTGAGCTCATCCATAAAGATGAATGCTGTGACGCAGTCCATGACTGGAAGCATGAGAGACATGTGCCAGAAGACACGCCAACAGCAGTCTCGGGACCAATGAAAGGAAGAGAGGCACCTAATTTGGCAAATCTATCCACCTCCTCATTCCCAAAAATTCCCATGTGACCTGACACCCAGACTAGAAGCACATCCTTCAGAGAAGAAAGCTCTTCCAGTCTTTTAGAACATTCCAACACCAACCTGGAAGTGAAGACACATGAACTCAGCGCCTTCCGAGCAGATACAAACTCCTTTTAAGTAATGTTACGTACCCTCTCATCCAAGGCACAGCAAAGAATAGCATAAACCTCAGTCTGGAAGACCGTGGTCCATTCACCAAGAGATACTGTCAAATGGTTGCCGGTCTCAAAATAGACCTAACCATCCATTCTGGAACCATCCGTGTAACACCGGAAGTAATTATCAGGTATCACGCCAGACGGACCGAATCTTGACCAATCTTCTCTAGTGGGTAACCTGACACTGTAAGAATGCTCGAAAACAAAAGTCTTCAACATTCTATCAGAGGGAAAACCTGTAACAGGAACCTTCCAAAAGCATCTCGCGATGAATGATAGAGTGACCATATCGCTTACCCTGCCAAAAACCTGCCTGTTTAATTCTATAATAGGCTTTCATTGCCATTGTTTTCACCTCTACAAAGAGCGGTGGAATGTTTTCACCCGTAAATACATGTCTTTAAGTTTCCTAAGTTCGTACATTTTTTTTTTTTTTTTTATAAAAAGTATTTTTAGCGAATGATATGTATATTATAATGGTACTACTTACAAAGGCATCTGTCACGAAGCTTTCGGACAAAATTATCGACCGGAAGTGCACTTTACTGAATGATTTTTTTTTTTTTCACTTTTCTTCCCGATTTTATCAAAAGCGTGTTTACCACTCAGCTAATCCCCTCACAGTAGTTGAGGAAATCGGAGAAAATCGTATGAATGTACCCCCAAAACTTTTCAATTAAATCCTTAACTAATAATTTCAGCATATCACCAGAAACTATTGTAAAATTTTTCCTCTTTAGAAGTTCCAAAAATTATGAACATATTTATGAATATAGTAATTAAGCTTGAAGGGCGAGCAAGCATTAAAACCGGAAAATATATAACTTGGTATATATTTCATTTAAGTTTTTAAAAAGTATATTCATTGTTTTAATGTTGTTTAACAATAGAATAATTATGTTAGACTTCCTTTTTATAGTTTTAGATAATTACTAGAAACTATATACAATTTCCGGCACGTAATTGTAAAAAGAAACAATCTGAAACAACCAAATTAAAAAAAAACTTTACAAAATTAAATATACAAGTTTATAAAATCAAAATTCTATAATCAAAGTTTAAAATTAAAAAAAAATAATAATAATTCACTGCAACCAATTTCTTTCTATAAAATAAATCCATCATTATTTTGGAATTATATCCCCATCAAGGATTTATTGTTAAAATAGGGTGCCATCCAATCTGTCGTCAGAAATAATATAATTATTTATATTTAATATAAATATATAATATTTACACTATTCATAAAAAATATTTACATTATAATTATCTACAGCCATATAATTAGTAAGGCCTCATTATCTTATTATATGTACCATCGTATTTTAATGTTAATAAATATAATATAAAATTGTTTATGTAACAGTATTGTTGTTTATTGTTTTTTTAATTGTTTTTATAATTATTTTATAAACAGTTTATTGCATTTTAATGTCGTCAATTTAATACAATTTCTTTCAATCAGTTCTTGTATGTATTCAATGAATCATTGTTTCTGCTTAAGCAAAATGTCTAGCCATCTAACATATTATTTTCCCATACATCACTTTCAAAAAACCTTCTTTTTTTTTATTGATTAAGCCTCAATTCTTAGGCTTTGTCCGCACTTGGATACAAAGTCGACCGATTGTCTATAGACATGTATAGGGACTGTCTATAGACAGGTATCCAGACAATGTTTACAGACTTTCTTCCCTCCTCATTCCTGTTCCCATTCGGTACTAAGGGTTCTTTAAAGACCGTTCCTAACCATTCGAATATACCAGTCCCCTTGTGCAAGCACAAGGTTGTTTTACAAGAGAAGGATGTCACCACCACGAGAAGCTAGGGTGCAAGGCCTCCCCGTGGCAGAAGTGCCACCCCGGCACTCCCCCGCTTGGCATCACAAGGTTGTACGCCGAACCAACGCGTGGAAATCAACAAAAGCTGGCCGCCACTACCAGATCGTAGAGAAGGCTGACTCTACTTTAGCTCTGGTGGGCCGCACTCCCTAGCAAAGGGCACTTCCGTCGTCAGGTGCGACGACAAGAGTATTCATTTATATTGCGGTATACCCACCCGCTCAGCTCATGTCACGAAGGATAGCGGAGCTATTGGTTAACCAACGGCCACTACGAATCCGACCTCAATTGCAAGCAATTTGGAATGTATACAGACAGGTGTTCGAAGAGAGCAGAACATGAGCCGGCGTATCTAGACCCGCAGGTACTCCAAACCAGCCCACCTCTCAACTAGCAAGGGGACACTACCATCATCATTGCAAAACCTCGACCACCACGAAACCTTTCCTCAACTCGTCAGCGCGGAGACAAAACTCCGCCGGGCTGGCTCACGATCCCGAATGTATACAGACAGTCTAGAGACATTGTCGC
>JAAEAF010011731.1:0-12978 GCA_011037195.1 Triatoma infestans | reverse complement strand
TGTCATTGTAGCCATTCCAGCTGTAATATCAATGAATATTATAATTAACAGTGTAATGAATTACTAAATAAATTGTTTACTGTATAAATCTGCTATAAATAGTAAACGTCACAAATTTCTATGCATTATAGATATTTTCCGTGTTAGCGTGCTTCATTTTGTGGTCATCGACCGGTTTCGAGCGTTTGCCCATCATTAGGATGTTTTGATTAACAATGTGTATGTGGAATGATAGATAGATAGATAGATAAGTTGTTTATTATTTTTTCTTTTTATCTTACATAGACACAAAAAATATTCATAAAACATCACAAAGAAATGATCTTACGACCGTCTCTCAAGTTGTTATCTCAATATATTAATGAGAATAGTAGTGGCAATAATAATAAGCAAAAAAAAAAAAAAAATACATGGTTCAATAAAATATAATAATGAATAGATAAAAGTAAAATAATGTACTCCAATTTAACATAAAAATAAAACCAAACTGAAATAATAGGAGACAAAAAATCGTCTTGAAACTAATAATAATTATGTTCTGATTTACACTAAAAATTAAATTCTTTGGTTAAAAAAATTCTCTAATAATATACCGATTTGATAAACTTTACTAAACAGTGTCTACCATTTAAATAAAACTAGCATTTTTATTTATCTATTTAACCCTTTTAAAACAATTTATCCGAAATTCTTTCAAAATGGGGGCACACTGCCAAGAAATGAAAGGTACCTTGAATAACATTTAAATTACATAAAGAACAACAGAAATTTGTGTCTTTAGACCATGGCTTATAATTTAATGCTAATGACTCAGTTCTGATTTTAATACAGTTTTAATGTATTCAAAACTTTAGAGATATTTTCAGAGCTCTGCGGGGGAACCAACCACAACAAAGATTCAAAGCCACTTAGATTCAGATAACTATTGTTTAAACTTTATACTGTAAGAGAGTTGAGCATATCAAGAAGTATGGTATATAGCAGATTAGGCTTTACTCCTTTGCTGGAATGCTTCAATTGCTGCTTGGATTCCTTTTCTAGTTGATTAAGAATTATATTTGTATTTTTCCGAACATTATTAATAGTTGCATTCCCTAAGTTAACTGCCTAATTGTATCTATTTTTTAGATATATCCACTCCTTGAACTAATACAGTTTTTTTTTTCTATTTCTCTTGCCAACTAAAAGGATAATCTGTCCGGTGGAAGTTCAAGCCCCTAATTATATAATTAATGTGAAGCTTTAAAATAAACACATACAGCGGAGATAATCCTGTCTTTAAACACAATGCATAATTCGGCACATTCTTTGCCAGTCCTATACAACCTTTCTGAAATATCGTTGTAATTTTTCTACTTCATCATAGGCTTGCAACCCAGGCCACATCTGACAGGAATAGCATATGAGCCCTGATAGTAGCCCTTTCATATTTATTATTTAAATCAATTATATTATTACAAGCAATTTCAAACCGTGAATGCTGAATTTAGATAGTTAATTTTTTCTTTAGATGCACATTCACTGCAAGATTTAGCGTTAAATTCATTCCTAAATACTTATACTTGCATACAATCTGTATTGTGCTATTTCTTAATTTCCAGATTTCCTTTTTCCTTCCACCACCCAGCTTACAAATCGTAATTTTAGACTCGGACAAATTTACTTCAAAATTAAATGTATCGCAATAATTCTCCAGGTCATTTATCATTCTGCCAAAAACATTATATCATCCGCTAAAAGAAGCATTTACTTTTTGGCGCCTTATCCCGACCACATCCCAATCAATGAAATCATTGACATCATTTATGAAAAAAGAGAATAAGAATGGGCTTAAAAGACAGCCTTGCTTTACTCCCATGTTGGTCTCGAAACTCATAGGCAGGTCCTCCGAGTTCACATCAATGCTCTTGTTTTTTCATTAATCTTTCTAATAACATTGTCAAATTTACTAGATACTCCGTAATTCTAAATTTTAAAAATAATTACACGCTGATCAATGCTGCACGAAAATCTATAAAAAAACAAATAAACTTTTTTCTTTCCTGAAATTTACAATGGATAATGCCAAAAAGATTAAAAAGGTTATCATGTGTAGAATACTCCTTCCGAAGCCGGCCTGATATTCATTTAATATACTATTTTTTTCTACCCATAATTCAAGTCTGCGCTATAAAACTGATGAAAATAAATTTACAATACTATCGATCAGCGAAATGCTGCGAATACTACTTGTGTCACCTTTTTCTTATGGAGAGGAAAAATAATGGCCTACTTTAAGATATCAGGAACTTCACCCGTATTCCACATTTTATTGAAAATATATTCCAGTGTCCTTATACATTCCGGCGGTGCATACTTATACAATTCATTGGGGATGTATGTGGAATGTGTAAACTGATTTTGCTCTGGGCAAGTTTGTATTATCACACTGTTTATCAAGACATCCTAATGATGTGCGAATGCCTGAAACTGGTTGGTGACCACAAAATTTAGCAGGCTATTATGGAAAATAAAACAAAAATAAGGTTCTAGAAGATAGAATTGTTTTGATAAATCCCCACAAGATGCTAAGATTCATTGAATTTTATAAAAGAAATCATCTGCTCCGCAGGATCTCTGATTTGCCGTGAAAAACTCAGTATTTAGTTGCGCCTCTCTGTTTAGGTTAGTATTAAGTTCGAATTGTGTTGTTTTTTTACGAAATTTTATTTGTTCCATCGTGCCGCGCGGTCTTTTAGCGTCGCTTTGTTCGGCTTGCCTTTTACCTCTTTCTTTTCTAATTCTAATTTATAGGATTTAAATTGTCTTTCTTTATTGTAGGCTGCCGATTTCTCACGCTATTCATACGCCCTGTGATAGAAACCTCTCGCCTGCGTGTCTCTGTATCTGTATTGCAAATTCGCTTCTCTATTCTCCGCATCTATTTTGGGGTAAATTACCTAAATCACCATCATATCGCTTCTGTTAACTATTCATTAAGCCGCTCAATTATCACATCTCCGCTTCAGCTAAATTGAGCTTCTCACACTTCTCAATGTACACAAACACCTTTCCTCAATTGTACACACAACTTTCCTCAAACACACTTCTCAATGTACACACATCTTTCCTAAATAAAAATTCAAACTAGCCTGCAGCATTCAAAGTTATAAACTTCTAAAGATAAAAGTTTTTCTCTTTGGCACACCAATATTTTGCTTCTGTCATTGTATACATTATCGGTTTTCTTAAGGGTGACAGCTGCATGCTAACCATAGCATTAGCTATAATTTTTTTTTTTTTTGTTGCTTTCTCTGTCTTAGCAGATTAACCAGAGATGTGAGCGAAGTTCTCATTTTAGGGGAAGACGAATGTTATTACCTCCGATTTTTTTTGTTATGTATTGATTATTTTAGTAACTGCTGTCTAAAATTTATGTTATGTTAGTATCTGTTATATTTTAGGTTATATATATATAGGTTTAACCTGCATTAGAGAAAATGTTACTGCTTCTAATAAAGTTTTAAGTAGCTACATATAATTCCTCATTTGATTTTGAGAAGATAGTATCTAGTGGTTGTTTACCGCTTGTTTAGCTATGAATTTGGTATCCATAATCTAATTTGGAACGGAAGAGACAAATAAATATGCTCCTCAATATTTCTCGCTTCATTCCTATTTATAACTTCCTAAAATTTTTAAAATGTCTTTTTTGCCTAGATGTAGGTAGAATGTCTTTTTTGCCTAGATGTAGGTAGAATGTCTTTTTTGCCTAGTTTATAGTCAGTAGTCATTTAGAGTCAAATATCACACTCAAGAAACGAACACTTTCTTTGTAATGCATCGGTATGCTGTTCAATATAAGCTAGGTGGACTATGTTCGTGTCTTAATCGACAGAAATGAAGATGCACTGTTTTTTTGTCTCCGTGAAAACTTGAATCTCTTTCTAGTACTCTCTGCAGCTACTTTTGTTTACAGCCTTTGTAGAGTTGTCCTGACCACATCCAGATTCTACCTGAGAGGTAGATGGTAAGTTCAACAACATATGAAGGGTTCCTCCACAGTTTCGGCTAAGCAATTAATTGCCACCTGAAAAAAGAGTAACACTTAGGACCGATTCCTGAGGTATCCCATTTTCTAAATTATAAGGGTTTGACCTCAGGCGCTCTCGGAACCTCCTTGATTTCAGAAATTCTTGGAGCAACTTTGGTAAATTTCTCCTTAGCCCCCACTCAAGACACTTCCGCAGAATCGCATACCTCCATGTGGTATCATAAGCTTTTTCAACGTCAAAAAATACAGCCAGTACAAGTTGTCTATGTAAAAAAGCGTATTGAACATAAGCTTCTAATCTGATCCAGTGTAGAACAATGTCTGCGGAATCTTGCTTGGTACTAGCTGTAAAGTTCAACAATATAAACTAATCTATAGTTTACTATAGCTTCGAGGATTTTACTCAAGCAGGTGGTTTATGATATAGTTGCTATATCTTGAAGGATCGCTGGGCTGAGACTCTGTGTGTGTGTGTTTTGTGTGTGCGTGTGTTCGCGTGCGTGCGTGTATACTTATTCAATAAACCTTAAGCCGTAAAAACTAACAAACTTAAGCAATGCCATCCATATTTATATAAGTAATGATAACTAAACTATAATTTTTATAAAAATTCCAATTTTTAGTTCTTCAGTTAGAATTGTATGTGGTAGTTTCATGAGATCTGTTTCCTCGATGAAATGCATTGGTTGGCCTTATTTAATATAGTAATTGGTTTTTGCGAGAAAACAAAATCCATAATAATTTGATATTCGTAACTGCCAATTTTATTCAATTTATTCCTGTCGGATGTATAAAGCTAAATGAGAAATGCAAATTTTTCAGTACTCCCAATTACTAGTAAAGTCCATGCTTTCATGTTGCTCGACGATATGGTGATCTTGGCGGATTCTCGAAGTGATCTTGTGAATAAATTTAGGCACCTTTAAAGTTATTGTCAAAATTATTCCTTATTCCAATCTATACATTATTTTCAAGGGCAGAAAACTAAGGTAACCAATTCTTACTGTTATCTTGGCGGCCCCTTTTCGGCGGACCCTTTTCTGGGAAACTTTTATCTTGCATCTCAATACTCTTTATTCAAAGAGGGTACTTTGCGCTGAGTAAAGTAAAAAATGTTCTTATAAATGCTACGTCGGTTTCGCACCAAGCAAGATGTAAATTACTAGGTCTAGGTGAAAAGTTCTCGGCCTAAGCCATAGAAATTCTTGGAGCAACTTTGGTAAATTTCTCCTTAGTCCCCACTCAAGACACTTCCGCAGAATCGCATACCTCCATTTGGTACCATAAGCTTTTTCAACGTCAAAAAATACAGCCAATACAAGTTGGTCTTCAAAATATCCATTTACCTCTGCTATCACCTCTTCATTAGAGCCAAAACTTTTTCCAGCCACAAATTTCTTAAGGTTGAGGAATGGATGGAAGTCAGAGGGAGCCAAATTTGGCGAATAGGGAGGATGTCCAACAATTCATATTTCAAATCCCTCAATTTTCCCATTGCCAAAGCGCCTTTGTGGATGGGTGCATTGTCCTGGTGAAAGAGAATTTGTTTCTTTTGTAAACCAGGTTTTTTCCTTTAATTTTTTCATCTAGCTGGTCAAGAAGATGTGCATATTATTAATAGATGGCACTGCTACAAAGGAATGTTAGCAAAAGTAAGTGCCAAATGTGAATTTGATCAGAGAAATAGTTTGTTTTATAGAACTGTTTAAAGTAAGCGTGTTGTGTGCTGTTAACAAAATGAATAAACTTGAATACGTAGGTTCTAAACGGATTATCAATATTGAAGTTTTTGGTTTTTGTGATCTATTAATTTAGTTTTTCCAGTTGTAGCGCACTGGACCAGTGAATGCGGATGTCCCGGGTTTGAGTTTAGCAATGCTGGACATATGAAGAGCCTTCTACAGCTCACTGTCCGGATTAGGCATTGCTTTTTTTTTTATAAAACTACTTATTGTGTACTAAACATGTTTAAAGTTCATTGGAACATGTAAAAAGTTATGCTTAATTTGTAATATTCTAACAAATAAAAGAGTCAAATAATTTGAATTCATATATGTTTACCGATTGCTGTATAATTACTTTCACTAACTGCTATTGCGATTGTGCCAGATTTTCGAAACTGTGTTTTCATCGGAAATAATGCTTTGGGATCCTCCTAAATACGAAAACAATGGTTTTAGGGGGAACATATTTACAGAAAATTTCAAAAACGAAAAGTCGCAGGATGCTCAAACTTGGTATTCCATTTAGACACCACCACCGCATCAGACATGAAGTTTGCGGGCAAAATCCATCAACCTGGAGTGTCACTTTACTGATGTTATTTTTTTTTTTTCAGTTTTTGTCATTTTCTCGAAAACGGCTCCAACGATTTTCTCAAATACACATATAATGAGCTACAATTTTTATTTGAAACATTTCTCCGGAAAAATTCATTTAAGAGGACTTTTGGGGGAGGGTGTCGTGTTGTTTTTTTTTTTTCTAAAATGCTATCTTAAATTATTACACATTTCTACCATCTAAACTATACTAATTAGAATTAAATATGATATGGAAATTCCAAGTTTAACTAAAAAGTATAAAAGCACTTCCGTCATCCGAAAAAAGTTAAAGGTCATCGCAGACTTCAATTAAATACTTTTAGTAATTATAAATAATTTTAAAAGTAGTTGACAGATACACATAGTCTTGCGTGATTTTAACTTATCTACGTAATTTTTTTAATGTTTCCATGAGTAACAGAATCCTTAATGTGTTTTCCTTTAACAGGCAGTAAAAAAAATATTGATTACCGATAAATGCAAAACAGGACTGGTACACTGCAGATCCATGTGTGGGTTTCGGACTATCATCATCATCCATCTTGAATTTTCAATATTATGAACACTCAACACAATCAGTCGTTGCAATAGAGACTGTATGTACAGTTTCTTTAGTCCCACACTACATTAACTTTGGTTTTATCAATCTTGTTTGCTTAGCCTCTCTTATTTTTATTTATCTATAACTTTGTACTTGCTAAGAAGAATTTCCACTTTTTCTGCTATAGCTTTAAAAATAGTACCTTCATATTTAAACATCTGGGAAAAATTTCTGTTTTAACAGCGTTACAAAAGGGTATATAACTTAATAGTTTTAAAATTACAGATTTTATGAACACTTTTTCTTAGGAATTTTTATAATATTTCAAATGTTTTATCGTAATTAAAATAACATCTGACATATTTAATGCATTCTAAAATATTTTATAATCCCTAGCGTTGCATACCACCTTACTTTTGGATCATTACATTTGAGGGGGTCTAAAGTACAAGGGGTATTAAGTGCAACATGATGTATTGCGCAATTTATACCCCTTATGTTCTAAACCCCTCATTTAAAAATTACTGATAATCAAATTTGCTTTTGGCCTACAACAAAATTGGGTAAAATTTACCTGAAGTTTAGTTTTTAAGATAATAGTTGGAAAACTATTCATGGCTACTTATCTTAATTGCAAAGCATCGTTCTCTGTCTCATTTAAAATCGACATTTAGCCCCTCTAAATTGACTGACGTATTAGACTATCGGCATTTTTGTTTTTAAGCGTCACTATTTATATATATCAATCGCTAGATATGATTAATTTATTTGTGATTAACTTTTTTTAATCGTAAACCAATGATAGTATCTATAAAATAAAAGCATTTCTACCAATCCTGAGGGCGTGTAGCGTAGAAACAAGACAAATTCGCCACTGTCTTACACAGACGACCATATTATTATGGATTAATAATATCTATGTGGTCACATGGAAATCTTGTTAATGGAAGCTTATTTCGGGTCAAATTGATGGAAAAAAGTATTATAGATAAGTGATTACAGAATCACATTATCGCATATGTAATTATTGTGTGTTATTACCTATTTAATTATAACATATTATTGCATAACTTAATCCTATAAAACGTGTCATTAAATTTTATATGATTTCATTAGTACTTTATTATGTCTTCACAATTTGCTTAAAATAGAGAAAAAAAACAAGGTTCAAAGGAAATCTTTAAGAGTCGATTTTTTGTTAACATAATTCTAATGATTATCTAATAATGTTTAATGACTAATGACGACTAATCGATTACCCTGATCGAATTTAATGGTCAGTCGTTCAATGATCAACCGTAATTAATCGTTAATGATCACTATCCTTCTTTGCCCAAGTTTTTAGTCAACAGTCATCATCATCAATCATACTGTTCCAGATTTTGTCACAATCTTTATTTGTTTATTTTAATACATTTTGCCCGGCTCCTTTGTTCTGATTTCATCTTTCTTTATCAAATCAGACGACTAATCAGTTAAATAATATATTCTGAGCCCTTCACATAATATTGGAATGTAATTTAATTTAACTAAGAAGTGACTTTTTTAATCTGAGTTAAATTCAGTTATTATTCTGTGGTTTGTTTTGTTTACATTGTTAGAGGAACTGTTGCGTAACAGGAAGTAATGCGTCAAATTTTCGAAAGTGTTTGTACAAAATATCCCAAAAATGAAAAATCGCAGGATATTCAAATTTGTTATACATTCCGCATAGGTATTCTTACAAACATCGGACACAAAAAGCTTTTTTTCGAATGTTCTCAGTTTTCTTGAAATTGGTTGTGTTAGTCTGAAGATAAAAAATTAAATTAATATGAAAATGTAAAATTAAATTTAAATAGAAACTATGCGAAATATTTCGCAATTTTCATGATTATATTTCCATTTTTAATTCATTATCATAGGATCACAAGTTGCAAGATAGCACTCAGAATCGCAAAATGTAAGAAGCCCTATACAACCGCAGAAAAACTCATTCTACCGGGTGCTATAGATATAGTGAACATTATGATCGGCGAGTCTTCTGGGAAACTACTTTCAAAAGTTCCTTTGTCCAAAAGGACCAATGCCGTGGAATACAGCACATAGCGCACGGCTTCAATGTTCAGTTAATTGAAAAATTTAAAGGGTAGTATTTTGCTTGCATCTGGATGATCCCACGGATAATAATATGTTTACATAATTTGCTATGTACGGTTTATAGATGGCATTAACATTGTAGAAGACCTTTTCTTCTGTAAAAGTATCACTGCTTGTGTAAAGTTCAATACTTGTTCGATATCTTTGTTATTTTTATATCCGAAAACAGTTGAGAACAAAAGTGCCTTGGTACGGCTGGTAGCAGGATTGCAGGCTTTTATTCGAAGCGGTGCGCCGAAGTACTGTGAACCCACTCAAAGTCTATTTCACAGGAAAATATTCGCGTCAAAATCTGAGTCACATTGAACTAGGCCTTAGAATATGAAGTGAATGGAGTAAACTTAGGTCGTTTAAGGCAAGATTTTTCAAAAACCTATGTGAGGATATATAGTATAGTGTTGAATTGCCTTGCACGTTTGGAACCGACAAGAAATTGATATTTTCCTTCAAGGTGAGGAGCATATACCGAACATGTTGTGCATGAGGATTTCTTTAAGTAAAACTAGCATACTTGTGTGAGATTTTTGAAAAGCTGAATGCTCTGAATCTCTTTTTGTAGGGAAGTAACATGCATCTTTTAAACTTGGTAGAGAAAATTTTAGCTTTTATAAAAAAACGAAAAGCTGTGGAAAAGAAAAATGAATGAAGACGGAGGCAAGGAACCTTTGTTGCAACAATTTTTTTAACTCCAATAGAATTGATTTCCGTCCAGATAAGATATCCATTTTTGAAGAACAGTTATCACAGCTTATCATAAGGTTTGAGAAATATTTCAATATGATAATTTCGATAAATTGGCATGGATTTAAGATCCATGCCACTGCTTCATCAGAATTTACTGCTGCAGAAGAAGAGAATCTGATTGAGTCGTCTTGTGGTACTGTATATCCACTTCTAAGGGGGTAAAGTTCAGAGAATTTTAATTCCACTTGCGAATATTTATTTGTGCAAAGCTGGGTTTTCGGCATTTGTTGTGGTAAAATCTAAATATCGCGTGAAAATCAGTGTGATGAAGGAAATGAGGTGGTGGCTGTGTCCAGTTTAATCACATGATTTGAGAAAATGTGCGGCATCCATCCTACTGATTCGAATCGTTGATATAATTTTTTATAAACTTGTGATACACGGATCGATTTAATCATCTATTTTCAATACTTCCCCTCGAGTCATGATGAAGTGCATCTCCAGGACCAGTCATCCTTCGGTAAGTAAATCTGCTGGCATGACCTCCTTTCGAGTATGTTCTACTTTCAACAAATTGCTCTTCAACGCTTCCACTACGTCACAGTTCCATGGTCGTTCTACAAGTAAAATTCTCGCCACGGTTAGTTTTTGATTGTAGACTTTATCTCGTCTACAATGGCATCCATGCATCCATTCTTTTTCAGTTGGTCTAGACTTCGCCTCCTCAATTCCTCTTTGTTTTTCCTTCATCTATTCCTTTTTTTTTTTAGTTTTTTTTCTCCACTTGCTTCTTCATTGGCTATTTCCCTGATCGTATTCATTGTGTTATATTTCTTTGGTCTTTCCCTCAAAGCTGACCTGACTTCCTGGCCATCTATGGAAAACAATCACATTTAGGCTTACTTCTTCCGACTTCTAACTTAAAATCTTCATAATTCTTCATGTCTCTCTCAGAGCTTTCTAGGAACCTTACATCTCTTGAGGTAGCGACATTTCTTGTTTCCGATATCCATATTCTCTATCCTTGTGAGTGTTCGAAATAGCCAATAAATATCCCTTCTTTACTTTGCAGTTCTAATTTCCGTCTTCCTGACTGACGATTTAAAAAGAAAACTTTACAGCCCAGTTCCTTAAAGTGGTGTAAATCTCTAAATTTCAATTCCGAGGCGCCCATGCCACAATTTCAATTTTTCCGAGCGGTTATGGAAGAAAATAATATATCATTAGTTGTTACATGTATATATCATTGACACAGTATATGAGTCGCCAGTCCAATTCGCTACAACTTTGACAAGTCCGTCTGCATTTAAAACGAATGTCGCATCTTTCTGAAATAAAGCTGTAAAATTTGTATCATAATGTTTGCCTGTTGAAAGCAGATTCATACGTGAATCGGTAAATCTGGTATATGCAATACCTTGTCTAGATTGACATTCTTTGATTTACCTTTAACTTCAGTAATAAAACTTTCCTCTCCTTCTGCAGCCATTTTTGTAGATGTTATGCCAAATTTAATTCTACTGACTACTGTAAAATCTTGTAATTTGTTAGATAGGTACGCAGTAGCCCCACTAACTGACATCAGCAAGAATCAGCCGTGTAACTTTCTTGTATAGCTTACAGTGAAATATCTTCCACGTTTTTAGCACTAGGTTGGGCATTTTTGAATTTAATTCTACAGTATACAGCTTTGTGACCTATTTTTCGCTACTTATAGCATCGAAACTTAAATTCATACTTATTAGCAGCATTCTTATCAATATTTGTATTAAATTTATTTCTACTTGCTAATATTTACTTTAGATTAAATTTGTTGTCCTATAAAACGCATTTTGATTGCAATTACGAATATCATTATTATGTGCATCATACTACTTCTTCAGTGATCTTTATACCAAGTGTCTCTGGTGATGGCAGTTCCTCATTTGATTCAATTGTACAACGAAAGTTTCCAAAAAATTTTTGAAGACAGACAAGCTTTATTACTAATATATCAGGATTGATTTGTACTTCCATTTGCCGTTAGTTTATCTACAGCGTCAAAGAATTTATCAATATGTCCACCGTACTATCACCTTCTTTCATGCGTTGTAACGTTAGTTCCTTTAAAAGGTAGCTTTTCTAGCCGGTCCAACTTGCACTAATACAGGCAAGTTTTAACCAAACTTCATTAGAAGAGGTGGTGCAATACTTAATAATTTGTTTTAATTAAGAGGGGCAAATATATGAAATAATATCTGACTTCTTAGCCCTACCGTCATTGTTGATCTACTTAAGACAGGCCTTCTTTGATTTTTCATCATCAGACTCTAGATAATGATCGCTTTTTTCTTCATTTACATAAGCCCAAGTGTCACTCTTAATTATGAGAGTAACATTAGATAGTCAGTAATGATGAAGTGACATCACTAGTGATGAAAGGTTCTCGCATTTGTATTTTCTATGTATTATAATTTTCTTTATTCATGCACTCACTTCTATTGATATTCGAATTAATCTTAAAAAGTAAAGTCGATAACACCATAGAAACTGTACAATTGAACATTAACTGTAACACAATATACTAAAGGCAAAAAATTATTGAAGATGCTTTTTATGATAAGTTCATTTGTCTACACAGCAATCATAATTAATTTAATAATAGTATAATATGTTTTTTAAACTTGTGATGCACATATGATCACAGATGTTTTAATGGTGTATTTCTAATAGGTTATATGTTGACGCTCCTTAAATTAAAAAAAAAAAAATAATAATAGTACCAACAATTTTCTGTAAACTTTGCATACCCCCTATCTAAATATATGAATAACGTGTCACTATTATTTGAACAGTTTTGTATTAAGGAAATTCGATTTTTTATGGGAGTCTTTACGGCTGGGCGAGCAACCATAATAATCTTTACTGTAGTTTGCTACTTCAGTAGAATTTATGGTTCTGCCAAGTGTTTAATATACAGATACATTAAACTTGGAATGCTTACTAAATCTGTTACAAAACGAGAAGGGACCTGTGTTTTAGGTTTAAATTTAAACTGATGTTTGGTTGTTTATAGGCCGTTAGAGTATATATTGTTAAAATTCGTGACGTACGGCCAGAAGTAAAAAAAAAAATGACTTCTTAACATCGCTTCAATAAAGTTATTATCTTTTTCAAGGCCTACAAAATATTGTTTTTGTTACAATCTTTGAAACATATGGTTTCAAAAAATTGAAATATATCAAAAACAAAGCATTGATGAAAAGTGTGTAAATTATATA
>JAAEAF010011730.1:0-17423 GCA_011037195.1 Triatoma infestans | reverse complement strand
CTATTTCCGGCAGCTTTAATTTAGTTTACTGTTGATGGAAGAATCGTACATTGCACTGAAGTTGTACTTAAGAGGAAAGCTTAACATTGCTGCCCCCCCCCCAGAACCTCCTCCAAATAAAATAAAATTTTTTCTTTGGGGTTATAGTGCACTGTGATCAGAAGAGGTCTATTGTCCCCCCAGCTATAGTTGGCCGAGATGATTTGAATTAAGAGCTGTGAGAAATCTCCGAGAATCTGAGGGAGGGGGATTATCTACCTCGCAACACCTGGTAACTACCCAGGATTTTCAAATCTTCATTGGATAAGAAAGCTTTCGCAGTTCCTGATCAGCAGGTATATTGGAGTCTCGTCATCTTAGCTCTACTCACAGAACCTATGCCTTGCGTTTGCTAGGCCCGACCCAGATCTTGCACTCTTTCCCTCTTGAGACTTTACAATGCTCTCATGGTTGTGAAAAGAAACCTGGTCAGCACGTGCAGACTCAATAATAGCATGCTCCGTGGAGACCTTTATGGTCGACAAGTCCTTCATAACTTGGAAATCATCATGCTAGATGTGTGGAGTTTAAACTACTACATTAATGCCCTAATCCTAAGCCCTAACAATTTTCCGAAGTTAAAAAAGAAACCTGTTTTCAAATTCACCCTTCAGAATTTGGTGGCGGTTAAATAAATTTAATGAAAATAAGAAATTGCTGAATATATTACGAGTTTTGAACCCTGGCCAGTTGTCCCGCAAGCACAACGCTTAAACCATCTGGGCTATAGTGGACATCCTTCTAAGTTATCTTCAGGATTATATATATATATCGGCCATTTTTGGAAAATACTATATGTAAATATTAGCCCCCCCCAAAAATGTAAATAACCTTTTTAATATTGTTATATTACCTTCCTTCCTGAAATTTATTTTTTATTAGTAAAATTTATGGATTCCTTAATAAAAATATGGATTATAGCCAATATTTGTAAATAAATAAATATATATATATATAAGTTTCTGTTATGGAAATAATGTAGTATAATGTATGGTTCAATATTATTGTATTCTTTATGTGACACACTGATTCTCCATAGAATTCTTGCTAGAATTTACTTTAAACAGGATCGGAGAAGTCTGGGAAGTGGGACTTCAAAGTTGTTTTTGAAAAGGCAGCCATATTCTGCTTAGACCGGAATCCATCATCTCTTATTTCGACAGTTTTTCCTTTTTTCTTAATTTCCACTGCCTTTCTTGATAATAATTCGTAATAATTGTTTAACTAGGCAAAGACTCCGATGTCCATAAAATTTATTGCATCTGCAAACTGGGCATGCAGCCAGACACATGCATAAAAGGAAAAAATTAAGCACCGTCCATTACCTACAACCATTTACTTCCGGAGGAAGTAGGCTCCCCCGCATCTTCGTGGCTACGGTCACAGGCTAAGGGTCGCTTTGGTCGTCCTCCCTTTACCCAGTTTTGATATCATCCTTTTACTGTGCATTGCCCCTGGGCTCATATCCTGGAGTGCCACTCCAATAGCTGCACGGACTCGTTCCACTGGTTATCCCCAGGGCAGCCTCTGGACCACAGAACGGAGTATTTGCCCCGTTCCTGGCCAGTTGATCAGCTGTCCCTCGTTACCCTCAATCCCTTGCATGTCCAGGCACCATCTGAACCTAATTGTGCCTGGAGAGTCGCGTCAATGCCTCTCTACATTCCTTGACTAGTGGTGAAGGTAGTTCTGTAAGCATTCAGAGCTTTCAGTGCGGCCTGACTATCCGAGCAAATGCGTATAACCTTGCTGCTTGGAGCACTACGCAAGTTCTCCTCGGTACAGACTTTGATGACAAAGACTTCAGGCTGGAAAAGTTTTATCCAATATTTCCAAAAGCTTTTATTTTTTTTTTGAAGACACTGGACAGACAGACTGGTCACTGAAGAGCCACATCAAGGAAGTTGCTACTCCCTTCCATTGGCGTAGATTATCCGCCATCTTGTTACGCGCTCTACACCAAACATTCCTTGACGTGTATATGAGAATAATATCTGCATCAGCGGCACATATGTAATTTATTTATTTATTAGAGAGAGAGACAAAAATTAATCCACATGAAGTATCGAACCAACCACCTTCCTATGTTTGTAACACTTCACCTGTATTATAACTTCAAATTCTTGTATTTTTAAAATAAATTCTCCAGAATTTTATGGATAATCTTTACATTTATTTATGTCATGATTTTTTTTTTTTTTTTTGTTTTTTACTTTATAATATATATATAAAAATAAAATAAATAAAGAAAATATTTTAAATTGTAACCTTTGTATTATATGAAATTGTATAAATTATTAATATTTAGATTGACTAAAATTCTGCTCATTGTATAATTTATAAAAATCTATAAAATATAAAATATTATAGAACTCATGTTTTTATTTTTGTTGATTCCAAAATTTCCTTGGCACAGGCAGGTAGTTAAGAGAAATGATTACACTGTAGTCCAGAAAAGAGCGCCAATACAATACATTGAACCAAACCAATTTAAATGCCAAACAAAATTCATAGAATAGCTTAAAATAAATTTCTCACTCTTTGTGGGAGAACCCACCCCCCAAAGAAAATGTTTCAAATAAAAGTGATACGATATTTATGTGTGTAGATATTATAAGAAATTTAAAGAAAATCGTATATTTTCATGTTTGAATGCGGGTGGTGCCTAAACAGAATACCAAGGTTGCGATTTTTCTCATTCAGAAGGAGAGGGGGTACGCCCAAAACATGTATTTCCGGTAAAAACTCAATTTGGGAAAATGTGGCATGATTGCAATACTTCCTCTTTACTAGGAGTAAGAGAGGACGTAATACAGACACATATGTATACATAAAAAAAAGAATATCTGGGTAAAGTCTATTAGATGCAATGAACCATGGCATCTGGGAAAAGTCTCATTCCAGATTATTTCTGCATGGTAAGTCAAAACAAATCAAAATATAACTTTGACCCAAAGTTAACCTTTCGTGTAAGTGTATAGAGGGATATGTATACAACAAGTGGGTTGAATATGTAACTGGACGGGGGACTACGCCACTCTGAACCCCCTACTATAAGGTAATTTCCATCTCTTAAACTATTTTTTTTTAATTTTTTATTTTTATTTTTCACTGGCTACTCAATTCCTGTTCTATATTACATAGTTTAGTAACACACGACTTTCTCTTACTGAAATTTACATACATTTTGATTAATTATTTATTTATAAGGGTATTACCTAGTTACAAATTTCATCAAATACACTTCAAACCACAAAAAAAAAAAAAAAAATGGGATACTTATTCCCCCCAGAACCCCACAAAAATAAAAATAAAAATTTCCTAGGAAAATGTTTCAAATAAAAGTGATAGGCATTTGTGTGTGTGTATAGATAGTATATAAAGTTTAAAGGGAAACAAAAATCGTAATTTATTTCATTTATTTAAATTTAATACACATAAATTAAATAGAAATTACATATATTTACAAAAATTTAAAGTAATTCATCTACATATCGTAAATAAAATACATAAATACAGTTACTTGTTTATATCAGGTGTGGATCAGTTTTGATTCGCTCATGGTGGAAACATGAAATTAAAAGGTGTAAAAAAACTCAAAATTGGGCATTAACACTGTGGCTCAAATTTAGGCATAGGCACGCGTGTTTCAACGGTGCAGTAAATATATTCCGCAGTTTCATTAGATATATATATATATTATATTATATATATATATACGCTAGGCTTGCTGGTCCAATTGTGATATTGGCACGTTGGAAGCACCCACTTAATGGATTACAACCACTATCCTAGTGGCCACTGGGGCGATCATTTGGGGGGAATCTTTGAGGAATGAGGAGGTTATGGATGGGGCTTGTCTTTGGGCACATGTTTATTAGGCATTGCCAACATCACAGTATTCATCCCTATGGATGAGGTTGAGTGGGTTGCCCTAGGCATACCAAGATGCACATTGGAGTGGTCCAGATAAGAGGCTATTAGTGAGAGAGATATTGCTTGCTGTATCTTTCACGGGAACCTCTCCCAGGCATCTGGTTGGATCCCTTACCAGGGGGAGGAGAGAGGCAATGTGGTTTAAGGAGACCCCTCTACGTTAATACCCGGAACCAAACCATCTTATGACAGATTGCTTTTGGGTTTTTGCTCGGAAAAGAGCTGTTTCCCCCTTTAAGTTTATGGTCCGATTTTGGTTCAGGCTATGGTGAATCTTAGGTAGGTTAGATCTGGGTCTGGATTTCTATTCTAGACCGGATTTGTGGTTGTTTTTCTTTGCGGATAGCTATATGGGTACCCAGTGAGGTTTTGGATAGCGTAGGGTTTGGCCCCTACCCACAGAACAATATAATAATCCTAGGTTGAGAGCAAGAAATATATCCCAACTTCTGACATCAATCTAGAATTTCTTCCAACGGAGTCATATCGGGATTTCAGGAAGAATGTCTCTACAGAGCGTACATACCAATAAGGTGCCTTGAAAGACTACTCTAGCAGGAGCCGTTGTCTAATCTAGGTAAGCTATATTAAGGCAAAATGGGATTTATTGTGCACTGGAAAGTGTCTTTGAGCTCATCAGTGCCTAAGATCCTTTGGAGAGTACCAAAAGTTCCTTTTGGGCTGGGGGGGGGGGATAATCGTTCAATCTTGGTGAGCATTGTATGTAAGGACAGTGCTGTGGAAATTAGCATTCTAGAATGTCCATAAAACACTCTAGCCTCGGCAGACCATATTAATGTATGTTCTGTGGGATTTAGTGTGATCTTATTGTCCATAGTAGACTTTGGGCTCGGCAGTGTACCTGGAGATGGCCGTTCTTATCAAGTGCCATGGTCCAAACTTAGTAAACCTTATTAAAGGGCGATGGAATTTAGCTTTATTAAACAATGCACTTAACAGGTTCCTCAGTAGAGATCCTTTGGGCTCAGCAGTACAGGTTCCCAAGAAGTCCTACATTGCGATCTTTTTAAGCGCAGAATACCCTATATTTTTTTTTTAAATTAAGTAGATAAAATACCGCTGAGTTTTCCAGCTTACAGTGAAAATCAAAATTTTTAGCCGTGTCATTTAAAAAAAAGTAGGTCTAGTAGAATTGTCTAAATACTCAAAATACTGATTTTTGCTTCTTTTTTTTTAAATTTATTTTATTTTATATTGTTGGTAAAGCTAAGCTAGAAAAAAAAAAAATCGATTAGCTAACTGAACCACAGGTTGGTCAATATAGCTGCAAAAAGTGCCAAATTTAAGGCACGAAAATTGTAAAAATTGCCAGCTCCATTTTCTTCATACAATGAGGATTCTTTGCAATGTTCCTGAAACAGACAGAAATTACTGTACATATATATTTTTTTTTTTATTCATTCTAAATGGAGGCAGCATTTTTTAAAGTTCAAACTTAATATTCTATTTAGATAACACTATGGGATTCGACAGAAGGTTATCTGTCAAAATTCCTCAACCGGAAGTACCACTTTACTAGGTTTTTTTTTACTTTTTTGCGATTTTCTCAAAAATGGCTGCAACGATTTTCTTGAAACTTGACACATCAATTACACATACAAAGAGTTACAACTTTTATTTGAAATATTTCTCCGGGAAAATTTATTTAAGGATACTTTTGGGGGAAAGGGGGGGTTACGGCTTCCTCTAAAGTGTTATTTCAGTTTATTATACAATTCTATCGCTCTAAATAATATTTGTTGGGTCGGTGTGTTAGTGAGCCCAGCTTTTCCGCTCACGCGCGCGCGCATCCGCCTTCGTACACTAATCTCTACTTCCGCTTTCCTTCTCCCCTGTTTTTTAGGTAGTACTTGAGGGTCAGGTTTTCTGGGCTCACATCCTATTGCATCACTCCAACTCATGTTCTTTTCCACCGTTACATCCAGCCGCCTTTACCAACGCCCGTCTTTTCCGACTCATTGGCCTTCAATATCTCGCCAATTCAACATTGTGTTTACCGCTTCTTCACCTTTTGTCTGTGTGGTATTGTGAATTTGCCTTTTATATTTCTTGTCGCCTTTTGCACGCGCCTGTTCGTCTCGTTAATTAATATTAACCATCGGTGAGGAGGAATAAATCATCTCTCCGCGCCATCACCTTCACGAGGATATATCGTTTGCGCCTTACTGGACTCGCCATCATCCGCCACTTCAACAACCGTGTCATCCGCTTGTACGGAGCATTCCAATCCCTTTACGCTCACCTGAGTTCCTTTCCTTCGCAACACACACACACACACACACACACACACGCCCACACGCCACCCCTTCCTTTCTCAGTCCGCCAGTCGTCTCATCGTCACTTCTTCGATTCATCACTCAACGTCACTAAAGGGTAAGTCTTGTTTTCATTTTGTTTTACATTATTATTCATTTTTTTTATTCACCCGCTGCTCGCCATCTCGCCTTGGGTGTCTGCCGCGCAAACAATATTAATTAGAATTAAATATATTCATGTCTTGGTGTTCGTTACGACCGCTGTATTCAATTTTGTAAATTGGATGGTGAGGTTCAGTTCGGCCATGACCAAACCTCAACATCCAATTTACAACATTAAATATATTGTTGAAATTCCGAGTTTGAAATTCACTTTTCTGCTATTTTTTTTATTTAAAACCTTTCTCCAGTTAAAGTCATTTAAGGTGAATTTGGGGGGGGGGAGGTATAGGGTTCTGTTTTCCGCTTAAATGCTATCATAGTTGATTTATACAATTCTTACCATCCAAAACAAAATTAATTAGAAAAGAAATAGATTTGCCAAAAAACAATGCGACGAATTTCATTAAATTTGATGTATACTAACTATAAGAAATTTATCCAATCATAATTTTGAAAAATTTGGAGTAGGAGAAATTTGTATGAGTATATCACATTTTATTTTCTCTTACTCCTAGTAAGTGGAAGTATTGTAATCGTGCCAAATTTTCGATATCGAGTTTTCACTGGAAATATCCGTTTTGAGGTCCCCTGAGTCCAAAAAAGTGGTTTTTACCAAATGGTCTGTGTGTGTGTGTGTGTGTGTGTGTGTGAACATCATAGCTCAAAAACGAAAAATCTTAGAAAGTTCAAACTTGATATTACGTTTAGGTATCACCGAGGGATCCGACTGTGGGTTATCTGTCATAATTCCTCAACCGGAAGTACCACTTTACTTAATGTTTTTTTTTCACATTCTTGCTATTTTGTCAAAAATGGCTCCGACGATTTTCTTTAAACTTGGTATATAAACTTTCCATACAAATATATACAACTTTTATTTGAAACTTTTCTTTGGGAAAAATTCATTTAAGACCACTTTTGGGGGAGGGAAGGGGTTAGGTTTTCATGTAAAGTACAATTTCTGTTTACTACATAATTCTATCATTTAAATAATATTAATTAGAATGAAATATATTGTTAAAATTCCGAGTTTGAAAAAGATCACATAACCGGAAGTGTGTTTTTACTGAAATATATTTTTCAGTTTTCTGGTATTTTCTCGAAACAGCTCTAACGATTTTCTCTGAACTAGTGCTGTTAACTACACATATAAGGAGCTACAACTTTTATTTGATACTTTTCTCCTGATAAACCCATTTAATGGGACTTTTGCGAGAGGGGTGGGGTTATGTTTTTACTCTAAGTGCTATCATAGTTGATTATACAATTCTACCATCCAAATAAAAATAATACCTGGAAATTAATACATGTTTCGAAATTCCAAGTTTCAAGAAAATTAGTATACCGGAAATGCGCTCTGACTGAACATTTTATTCAGTTTTCGACGAACTCCAATGAATTTCATCGAATTTGGTACACAAACTATAAAATGTGTCTATTAGGCGCAATTTTGAAAACTGGAGTAAGAGAAGTTGCGTGGAGTTTTGAAGTTGTGTGAGTGTTTCACATCAGATTTTTTTTTTTTTTTTTTTAAACATTTTTCTAGGGAAATATTGAATGTTTAAGGGTTTTCTATGTATGGGAACAGTAGCGTGTTAAACTTTCCTCTATTAAATACCACTTCAGTACAATGTATGGTTCTAACACATATATAATATTAAAATATACATCAAGAAGCATTGCTAGGATTAAAAAAAAAAATCTGCTGTGAAACACTCACACAACTTTCTCTTACTCCAGTTCTCAAAATTATAATTGACAAATTTTATAGCTAGTATACCAAATTTAATGAAATTCGTCAAAACTGAAAAAAATTGTTCAGTAAAAAAAAAAAACACTTCCGGTAAAATAATTTTCTTGGAACTCGGAATTTTGGTCATCTATTTATTTCTAATTAATTTTGTTTGGATGGGTAGAACTGTATTATCAACTATGATAGCACTTTAGAGAAAAATATAACCCCACCCCTGCCCTAAAACTGTCCTTAAATGAATTTTCCCAGGGAAATGTTTTAAATAAAAGTACTATATCTTTGCATGCATAGTTTATATATGAAGTTTCAAGAAAATCGGTCGGAGCCATGTTTGAGAAAATCGCGAATAAGTGAAAAAAATTATTTAGTAAAGTTGTAAAGTAAACGCACTTCCGGTCATCAGATTTTTTTTCAAACTCGGAGTTTCCACAAAATATCTAATTCTAATTAACATGATTTAGATGGCAGAATTTGTCTAATAAACTGAAACAGCTACTTTAGAAGAAAACGTAACCCTACCCCCTTCCCCAAAAAGTACCCTTAAATGCATTTTTCCGGAGAAATGTTTCAAATAAAAGTTGTAGCTCTTTGTATGTTTATTTGAACTTTACAAGTTTCAAGAAAATTGTTGGAGCCATTTTGAGAAAATCGCAAAAAAAGAAACAAAAAAAAAACAAAAAAATAGTAAAGTGGTACTTCCGGTTGAGGAATTTTGACAGATAACGTACTGTCAGATCCCATGGTGATACCTAAACGGAATATCAAGTTTCAACTTTCTACGGTTTTCGTTTTTGAGCTATGCTGTTCACATACATACATACATACACACACACACACACACACACACACACACACAACATGCCCTTTGTGAAAAACCACTTTTTTGGACTCAGGGGACCTCAAAACGGATATTTCCGGTGTAAACTCGATATCGAAAATTTGACACGATTACAATACTTCCTCTTATTAGGAGTAAGAGAAAGTAAAAATTATTAGAAATTATTTGTGAATTTTCTGTAAAATGTTTGAAAAAGGAAATGATTTCAGCAGATTTTTCCAAGGGGGCGGAGCATCTGGGAAGGGATATGGTTTAAGCTTTCATTCAAATACGAGGCCACCACGGATGTCTAAGCCATTTATACAAGCAGAATTCGATATTCTATTTCTTTAAATGCAATTATATACACGATACCATGTTTTTGTACAATGTTTTATGTAAATAATATATATATATATATATATATGTGTGTGTTTTATATAATGATATCGTTGTGTGTGTGTACATGGAAATGGAAATAAAAAATGCTAAAATAAAAGAAAAACAGGTAACGTGACACTAGCAAATTATGAGTCTTCGAAATTGCCAAGTGTAATAACAGGCAATTTCTGTTTAGGGTGACTAGTGGGTTCTTGAATTGCCTCCAATACTTGCTGGATAAAGTGTTAGTTTACGTCGATTTACTACCTACTTATAAATATATATATACATATACCTAGCGTTAGTAACAGGTTTAGAGGGAAAGAGAAAAAAAAAGTGATAGATTGGGGTCTTTCTTTTGTTTGGATAGAGCTTATCAAGATCATTAAAGTCACGGAAATTATTTGGTAATAGGAATTACTAAATATGGGGTACAGGGGGCGTAGCCCTCAATTTAAAGGAATGCAAAATTTTTTTTTTTTTTTTAAAAAAAAGGAAAAATGGTGCCAAATATTGACATGATGTTCTCTTACCCAATTCGGCCACATGTGGAGCGCTCTATGTTTAAAACCCGGAAAAGCTTGGTAAATTTAAATTTTAAACTAAATTGACAGGACCCCCTTCCCCCCCCCAATTTATGAATGTAGACAGTATAACTATGTTTAAAGAAAATCACGAAACTCAGAAAAAAAAAGAAGAAAAAGCCATTCAATAATGTCCGCACTTCCGGTTTATAGATTTTGCCCGTAAATATTTGCGTGTCTGTTGCGCCTAAATTGGAAAACCAAGTTTGATACATGTGGTTGGTTCCGCAGAGCTGGAAAGTATCAGAGATATTTTCCCGTGATAGCTTGGCTTCTTTTTGTGGTCATCGATCGATTTTGGGGCGCGTCAGGCCATCATCAGGATGTTTTCTTTTCAAAACATTATGTAATAACATAGACTTGCACAGAGCAAATTTAGTTGATACACTATACAAATTTGCTCAGTGCAAGTCTATGTTATTACACACTGTTTTGACAAAAACATATTTCGCCTGGTAGGCGAAAAGTTCGAAAACTGGTCGATGACCACAAAAAGAAGCCAGGCTATCACGGAAAATATCTCTGTAGACAAATATCTATTCACTAAAAAAATACATTATTTTGTTTTTTATATTCAGGGAACCCTAAGACATTGTATATCCGGTGTAAACCCAAATTTTCGAAAAATTGATAACATCCCAATGCTTACCTCTTACAAATTTTACAGTTATTATATCAAAATTTAATGAAATTCGTCAAAAGGTTTTTAATTAATTTTGTTTAAATAGTAGAATTTTATAATTAACTAAGGTAGTAGTACTTTAGAGAAAAACATAATCCTAACCCCCTCCCCAAAAAAACCCTTAAATGAGTTTACCCAGAGAAATGTTTCAAATAAAAGTTATAGCTCTTTATATGTGTAGTTCACATACTTAGTTTAAAAAAAATCCATAGAGCCGTTTTAAATAAAATCGCAAAAAAGTGTAGAAAAAATAGAATCATTCAATAAAGTGGTATTTCCGGTTGAGGAATTTTGACAGATAACTTCCGGACCCGTGGTGGTGGTTACCTAAACGGGAATATCAAATTTGAACTTTCTGCGACTTTTTTTGTTTTGTTTTTGAGCTATGCTATTCATATACATACAGAAATACCATTTTTTTAAAAACCACTTTTTCTGGACTCAGGGGACCTCAGGGGATGGATATTTCCGGTGAAAATTCGATATCGAAAATTTTTTGTGTAATTTAAGTCTGGTTAATTAATAATTTTTTTATTTTAACTTACCACAATTAAAGCGTTCGTCATCTTGTCTAAAAATCCTGAAGCAAAATTAGCAGTTTCTTCACCGCAACTTTTTTTAACCACTTCTTTGGAGCATCGTAGGTATTCTTTTAATGAACTGAAAACATAGAGGAAATTTAGATAGATAAGAGATATAATGTTTAAATGGAAAAGACTATATGGACGAGCCAAAGTGGTGGTGTAAGTTAATCTTGGGGCGTACAGAGTCTTTTGAATGAGTAAGTAGAGGCTTTTGGTATAGCATCCTCTCAAAAACACGTCTTTCTTCTTGCTGCAGGTGGTCCCGGGGGTTTTGAATCCATCTGTGCTGGCACTTAGTTTTTTTCTTCCTAAGAGCCTCTGATCAGCTCACTGGCCGGAGATGGACAGTGTTGTCTGTAACGAGAGAACACTGTCCCAGAGACCGGCAGTGCACTGAGAAGTCTCCGAGGGGCACAATAGATCTTTTAAGATTGCAACGAAATATTACGTTTAAACATACTGCAATTTTTTCGTTTTTGAGATATCTGGCCCTTCCTCCCACAGACTAATTGCTTAAAACCACTTTCTTTTTTTTTTGACTTAGAGAACCTCAAAACGGATATTTCCCCCGGTAAAAATTCAATATCACAAAATTTGACACGAGATTACACAATACTTCCTAAGTGATGAAACTTCTACTTTGGCACAAAATTTTTTTTTTTTCCACTTACCAACATATTTTTTCCAAATTTTCATCCTTATTTTCCGCTCCTTTATCTTTTTTAATTAAATTGATTTCATCCTGATATTGTTTTGCACAGATCTCATAATCATCGCGTACTTTATTCATACAGGGTGCATGACGTAGGAATTCTATAAAACAAAAACATTAAATATATTGGTTAAAATTAGTTCTTATGAGAATTACCCATAGAAGCAAACTTCTCAATAGAACTACTCCTAAAGGAGATACTGAATACAATATCAGGTAGCTAGGAGCTCCTACATACATATTTAGGCTCCTATCTTGGTTAATATTAGTTAGAACTAAATTTATAGAGAATTTAATTTACTATAATTTATATTCTATAGAAATTCTCGATAGAACTATTCCTAAGAGAGATATTGCTACAATACACTTTCCAGGTAGGAGCTCCTACACTTATTTAGGGTCCTATCTTAGTTAATATTAGTTCTACGAGAAATACCTATAGAAATAAACTTGTAGAGAATTAAATTTACTATAATTTATGTTGTATAAAACTTTTTGACAGAACTACTCCTCAAGGGCGATATTGAATACAATACCAGGAGCTCCTACACACACATTTAGGTTCTTATCTTTGTTAATATTAGTTCTATGAAAAATACCCATAGAACTAAACTGGTAGAGAATTAAATTTACTATAATTTATGTTCTATAGAAATTTTCGACAGAACTATTCCTAAGGGAGATTTTGGCTATAATGCCCAGCTAAGTAGGAGCTCCTACACTTACTTACCTCCTATCTTGATTAATATTAGTTCTAATTCTGCAGGACTTAACTTATAGAATTTTTATTTTATTTTATTTTTTTAGGCGCATCAACATCAATGATCATTGGCGCCCGGAGCCTGCTCAGTACACAACCGGTTTCCGGACAATGCTTTCTCGTTAGAGACAACAATGTCTAATCACCGGATAGTGAGCTATAGAGGCTTATATAAAATAATTTAATAAGCATACTGAAGAACCTTACCATCTTGTAATGGTCCTTCAGTACAAATCTCATGGATCACCATACTGGTGCCCGAATATAAATGATTGAAATGTGAAACTTGTTGCGGCTCCAGGCAGGTTCTTGTATAGTTATCAATACATCTAAGTCCTTTATGTAGATCTCTGCAAAAAAAAAAATAATAATCTGCAATGAAAAGATTTACACGACGTTGTCTTAATTACACGACAGCAATTTTCTTAATTTTAATGGATTATTGGGTGGCGAATCTTATGAAATGTCCATTCATCATGTGCAAAAGTGTGGAACGAAAAGTAAAGCTGTGCGGTGACATTGTGTCTAGCTTTCTTTAGTTTAAAAAAGAGTGAGGCTATTGCCCCCCCACCCAAAGGCCTCATTTGGATGATGGATGGCGAATATCCAGGTCATTGAATTTGCCGAAGCATTCCGCCTTCCCAATCCTTCCCCCTCCCAAACACTTTTCACCAATTTGGTTCCAAGTGTCCAAATCTTTGGCCCATACATTCTGGGTCCCCTAATCAATTCTGGGATCCTTGATCCATGCGTGTTTGTATCACCATATTGTACAAAACATTCGTGAGAGAAAATTGTAGCAAGAGCTTACAACGTAACACTTACGGACATAACTGTGTCAGATCTTCCTTAGTACTGGTAAATCTCAATTGATCAGCTTTCAATGGATATGAACATGCTACGACTATATCATCTGTACAATTCTGTTTAGCAGTGTTCAGTCCAATTTCAGCACAATGTACACCTGCAAAATATAAGGTTAAAAAAAACAAAAAAACTAGAGGCCATAAATATTTTAAAACAAAACTAAATAATACAAAAGGGGATAACTAAAAATAAGATACAGAATCCACTTAAAAACTTTCGAAGGACAGACTTACATAACACCTGCATTAACTGAATTAGATTCAAAGTACATCATGTGTCCATTCTCACACACATAGCGGGGCTTTATTTACATTCAACTAAACTACTAGTTCTCTTCAAGTGATTTCCTTAAGTGGTCTGAAATGTTGTTTTTTGGGGGGGGGGGAGGGATGAGCGGGTACCGTATCACTAACTTAAAAGGTGTTTGTATCTGCTCCGGACAGTCAGGGCTGCGTTGAAAGCGCTCAGTTCATGTGCCTCCACTTCCAGTTTGGTACTAAGATGTCCTACAAAACTGGAAGAACTTTCTACCTTAAAGCATGGACTTCAAGGACTAAGTTTGGGTATCAGGTCGATTTTTGGGAATAAGGAAGTGGATAGGTTTGCCAAATTAGGCGCCTCTCTCCCTTTCATTGGTCCCAAGCCAGAGCTATTGGCGTGTCTTTATTTTAGGCACATATCTGTCAAGCTTCCTGTCAAGTTTCACAACATTTATTCCTATGGATTAACATAGTGGGTTGTCCGGCAGGTCTAAGATGCTCGTTAGGGCAGGACAGGGCTATTATTAGTGAATGAGATATTGCTGTGTCTTTCACGGGGACCTCTCTCAAGGATCTGTTGGATTCCTTACTTAGGACTGTGGTTTATGGGAAACAAGAAACACTCATTTATCTTATGGCTTGCGTTGTGGGTTAGACCTGGGTCTGGATTTTTATGGTCTAGACCCTGTTTGTTGTTGGTTTTCTTTGGGGTAGCTATATGGGGGGGCCCAGGGGGGCTTTGGATAGCGTATAGGGTTTGGTCTGTAAAATTCCTCTCAATATGACCTTTATATACACTGTATCCAAGAAACCCTTTAAATGACTTTACCTGGAGTTCAAATGCTTAATTTAAAAAAAAAAAATGAGCCGTTTTAGAGAACTGAAAACTGAAAAATACTATTCAGTAAAAAACGCACTTCCAATCAAACGATTTTCTTTAAACTCGGAATTTCGATAACATATTTAATTCTAAATTAATATTATTTACGTAAATGATAGAATTGTGTAATAAACTGAAATAGCACTTTAGAGGAAACCATAACCCCCAAACACTTCTCCAAAAAGTGCCCTTAAATGAATTTTCTCGAAGAAATGTTTCAAATAAAAGTTGTAGATCTTTGTATGTGTAGTTGATATATAATGTTTAAAGAAAATCGTTGGAACCGTTTTACGAAAAATATCACAGAAAAACTAAAAAAAAAACAAAAACTGCAGTAAAGTTGATCGATTTTTTACGAATAACTTATTCTCAGGTCTCCCGGTAGGAAATTTACATAAATTCGCATTAAAATACTGGCAAAATATAATAAGAGTTGTGGAGTTCACTGAATTGACATATCAACACAGTTTTAAGTAAACTATTAGTTTTCTTAAATTGATTTTGTTTTGGATCTGAAATTCCCTTTCTTAATATGATGACTAAGATATACATTGTGTACAATGCCTAGGAATTTCATACATTACCTGAAGAGGTTAGTTAAGTCATAGAATCTTTCCCAATTTCGTACTTTGCCTAAATATTTCTATTGAATACCTATGGTGAAGCAGGCAAAGTTACCTTCCCTATACAGCTAAAGTGATTACATCATGTTCGTGAGGTTATATGTTCATCAAACATTTTTTGTGTACTCCATCTGTATAATTTACTAAAATATTTATGAATCTCATCAAAAACAAATCTTCGCAAATCGTAAATTACCATCATCCATCCTTCTTTAAGCCCCATAAAGTATCAGGTAATAAACCATTTTGAGGTAGATCGCAAAACTTTTCCCACTTCCCCATTTTGCCTCGCTGATAGGCGAAGCCACGTGCGGATTGCGATAGCGAAGCGATGACAGAGTGTAGACTGTTTTTTTTTTTTGTTTTTTTTTGGAAGTGACAGAGTGATATCATATCTCTCCGCTGCTTAAGAAAATCTTGTATGGAGGTTTCATAAATATACATCACATCGAAAATATGCTTGTAAGCTAAGGAAAAAAAAAACAACCAAAGCCAGTGACCCACATACAGATGGACTACATGTAGCGTAATATGTTTACAATAGGTTAAGTTTTCAGCATTCAATGGAATCGAGAATGGTTCCCATACTGAGGAACAACAGTATCCTCAGAGCGGTTTGTTTTGGGTACCCCCTTGGTTCTCCCTCCAGTGATTGCTTCCACGTACACGGCCGCAGCAGCAGCTATAAAAGGGAGGAGAGGACGTGCGGCCAAGTGGAGGGCAAGATTGATGGGGGTTGAGAAAAGTAACACATACGCGAGAGGATAGAAAAAAATAAGCATGTTTAAGTAAAATTTATGTTAAAGGAAATGAAGTAGCAAATTGTAACTTAATTTCTTATTAAAAAAAAAGAACTAACAAAAATTAAATCCTCCACCAAATAGTTGCATTAATTAATATTATTTATATAAAAGAATTTATAGATCTTGAAAGAAAATATAATGTGATATCTGATTACTAATAAATATCATTACAAAATGGCCACAAATTGTAGCATTCCTTTGGTAAAATTTAGCATCAATAACTAGGCCATAATTATATATGGTCAGAAATACGAGGGACATTGAATAAGTAACGAGACAAATCGCTTTAGCTGCAATGCGTCAAGTTGGCATCCTTGTACTTAGTTTCTCATCAGCTGTTCGAGAGTATTTGGTAAGCATAAGCTCAAAAATGTATTCACTTAACAATGGCGAGTCTGCTCAAGCATTGTATCTCGGAAGAACAACGTTCAGTGATTAGATTTTTAGTTGCAGAGGATATCAAAGGTAGTGAAATCCACGAAAGAATGTTGAAAGTGTATGGGAATAATTGTTTGAACCGCTCGAACATTTAAAAATTGGTAGAACAGTTTAAAAGTGGCCGTGTAAGTGTCTGTGACGAGCAATGAAGTTGGACGACCAGTTGAAGTTGCAACTTCCGACAACAGGCGTATTACTGTTGAACTGATAGCTGAAGAAGTGCACGCGAATGTTGGAACTGTAAACATAACATTATTCAGAATAAGTTACAGTACAAGAAAACTTGTGCGAGATGGGTTCCAAGACAACTTACGGACGTCCACAAAGAAATCAGTCAACAATTGAAAGAACGATGTTTAACTGAAAAAAGAATTTCAGTAGAATTGTAACATGTGATGAAACATGGATACACCGTTTTGAGCCGGAGTCTAAGCGTCAAAGCCTTGTGTGGAAGCATACGGGTTCTCCCACTTGAAAGAAATCGAGTTTTTCAAGACCCAGTCGTCTAAAGGTAAAGTCATGCTTACAGTATTCTGGGCCTATTTATTGTGACTATGTCGAAGATCAACGAACCATCAATAGCCAGTATTACAGTGATATGCTCACAAACATTCCATTGCCATTCGATTGAAACGTCATGGACTCTTGACTAAAGAAGTGATTTTGCTTCATGACAACGCGCGCCCATACACGGCACAGTTAACTCAAGAAACACTTCAAACAGTGGGGTGGGAGATCTTCTCGCCCCATCGGACTTCCATTTGTTTGGACCCCTTAAAGAGGCTCTACTTTGGAAACATTTTCAATCCAATGAAGAAGTTGAAAATCAGGTGCAAAAGTGGCCTTCGAGATCAACCCAAAGAATT
>JAAEAF010011729.1:16409-27392 GCA_011037195.1 Triatoma infestans | reverse complement strand
GGAGTGACATCTAACTTTCACCACACAATCAAAATAATAAAAATAAGATTGACTTACCCCTTCCAGCTGTCTGCTGATGCTGATATTAACACGTCGCGCACTTACACACAACTGAACTGGATCTCGCAAAACAATCTGCTATTGTAACGTTTATCCCCACTCCTATGACGTCATTGCTAGTTTCGGGCATGCGCACTATATCTGCCGTTGCCTTATAGTTTAGAAATATCGATTTTATTATTTGTATAACAAAACCACTGCCTTTGCAATATATTATTCGTGTGACGTCACAGCCAATAGCATTGCCACTGCTTTATTGATTACAAATATACATATTTATTACCACTGCCTTCTAGACAATTCCTGTTCAGATAACGTCACACAGCCTATAGTGTACCACTGCCAATCGCAATATATCGATTGCAAATATCGATTATCCATATTGATTAATATCGACCTTATAAGTAAAATTTATTAATAAGAAAAACACTATCTATTTTCTTCTACCACGACAGGTTAGTTATTGCATCACCTTTTGAAATTAAACTTTGTACTAATAAAAAAAATATATGTTACGTATTTGCAAGCTCGGTAGAGTTCATCCGGCACCACTAGATTGTTTCCGGGAATTTAGAACACTGCAGGAACTCCGTAAGGAGACCGTAGGCAGGTCTTGCTGTAAAGAATAGAAAGGTGGGGCAACAAAACAGAAAAAGCACCAAGTCAAAAGTAATAATAAGTTTATTGATGTACAAAGCGCCTCCCCAGTTCTCCCGCCTCACATCCGAGCTCGAAAACGAACGCTGACTAGTGGGTACGCCCTGGGAATTACTCTGACTGTCTGAATGGCAAACAATCCCTTCCAGAGCTGTCCACAGGTTGCTGAAGAGAGGATGACTTCACATCCGACGGAGGACCAGCAGCGAAACTGCAAAGCTGTTGGCATAAGAATAACTATGTAGGTAATATATAGGTTACAGACAGAACTGTATATTCTCAAACTAGGTTGAGAGAAACTATAAGAACACTAGGAACGCTAGTAAGAAAAGCTAAGGTGCGTATACTTGCCTTAAAGTTACAGTTCCGTACACCTCCTTTAATTAGAATTCGTTCTATCTAGTGTAGAGAATACTCTCCCCAAAATGTACAAGTTGAGCAGGCAGTGAATAGTCACTTAGCTTTGAATTAGACAAACGATTAGTAATACAATAAATGTTAAGCTGAGGCTGAAGGTACTGAGAAAAGAGAAAATAATATGAAATGTTACCTTCAGAGCGATTTCAATAATCGCATAAACGGCTTCTGCCAACTTATATTAACAATTAATAATGAGTAGAGATATAAAGGAGAGGAAAGAATGGGAAAATTATCTTACTCTGAAAGTAGAAGATGATGATATAAGCCACGTGCATCCGCCAGAGATTGACGCTATTTAGATTGGTGACTCCTATTATCACTGCTGAATAAGCTCGTACTGAGTGTGAAAACTGTAAATTAAATGTTTACCAGACTGCTGGAAAGATTACACACGTGAGGCAGCAACTGTACGGCGTAAAAAGAGAACTATGATACAGCGATTTTACGATACGCCACAGAACTTGAAATACACTTGAATAATGATATTAGGAGGTAACTGTGCAACCTCACAAAATGATTAAAACAATATAAAAGGATGTGTGTAAGGTGTTCACTAAGAAACAAAATGCGGTCTGGTTAAGCGTCACTTCTGCTCGACAGTTAGAACGGAACTTAATAAAGATGGCGACTACTGGGGCCCTGCCACTTGGCTAGTAGAGTACAACGAGAAACTGGTACCCTGTACTGAGGCTAGAACGTTACAACAGTGCTCTGGGTGACAAAAATTGTAAGTAACGTCACTGTCTGTTTTATTGATTTATTTAATCGACCGTTACTCGAATAGTTACGTATTCCGTTGCATTTTTTTGTAAAAACTACCATTAAACACCAGGAATACGTAACACTGGGGGGGGGGCAAGAATCAACCAGACCATAAACCCCAGAAAGAGCCATTGGGCTCGAAGAAGCGTGGATGTAAGCCACGATAGAAAATGAACAATAAGAGCAACTGCTCTTTAACTAAGAGCGCAAGCGCGCAAAAATAAAGGAGCGAGCAATGCGCTCAAATAAGAACATTTGAAATCTCCAACCCAAAACAAAAAAAACAACAAGGGAAAGGGAAGGGAGATTGTTAAAAGTTGCAGGAAGGCTTGTAAGGCCTTTTGCAGGAGAACAACAGTAAATGGGCCTGCAAAGGCTCTACCAGGATTGTAGAAAGACGGCGAGACTCTAGCCGCTGGTAACTGCCCCATAAGGGGGGGTACTTCTTCAAAAGATCTGTTACTAAAAACTACGAAGTTCCATTTTAGACTAAAAATATAACAAATGTCCTGATGCAATACAACTCATCTTCTTAACAAACGTTAAGACAGAATGGCAACTATGAAAACCAAAATGAAAAACGTACTTCTATGGTTGTGAGACACAATTGTCGCCACTATCATCTACATTTATAAGAAATGGTCAGATGGAAGAAAATCTAAAATAGATGGGTGGTTGGATACCCACTTGCGAGGTGTAAATCCGCCAGTGGCCAACAAGGCAATAACTTCATTACGCAAGGCCATAGCCTCTGAAAGAGTATACGCGCCAACGCAGATGTCATCGACAAAAACGCTGGTGGTGAGAGCTTCAGATTAGGGAACCCTGCAGACTCATCCTCGGCCAACTGGGCTAGAGTTCTCAATGCAAGATACGGAGCCGACCTGGTTCCATAGGTAACTGTAGTAAGAAGATATGTTATCATCGGTTGACCTGGATTATCGCTCCATAAAACGGCTTGATAGCACCAGTCATTTGGATGGACTTTAATTTGTCGAAACATTTGCTTAATGTCACATGAAAACACAAGGAAATGTACGAAAGAGCGTGATGATATCTGATAGTAGCGGTTGCAGTTTGGGGCCAGGATATAGTCAATCAGTTAGTGAAGTGCCCCCAGCAGGTTTAGCGCTGGTATCAAAGACCACTCTAATTTTTGAGGTGTCTCCGCGCTTTTTAAAAATCCCATGACGTGGAATGTAGTTGTTAGGAGTTGATGAAGTCTCAACCATATGTCCCTGCTTAAGATAATCGCTCATAAAATCAACATAAAGTTGTTTAAATATTTCAGCGAAGCAAGGCTGCCCAACGATGTTGAGCTGCTTGATGACACAGCGTACCAATCAATCGAAAGACATGTGATTAAACCATTTGATTATTAAGTAAAATAACCAATCGTAAAAAGAAAATAGTTTCAGGTACCTCATGCGAGACTGAAATAGTCAGGATATTATAAAGCAAAAACATACTTAAATATATGAAACATTTTCAACCGTGCAAGTGCTGGGATATTATGCCCAGGGAGCCAACAATAACGCCCTCCACAATCGGAAGCAAGTCATCAAGGCTGATGCCAACACTGCCCAAAAAGGCGGACGACTCCGTTGGAATGACACCTCGAATACTGAGAAAGTTTTTAGTTTTATTGTGTAACAGTAATAATTTTGCTGTGAATTTTCACATCTCTTCATAAGTTTTCATGATATACGTATGCTAGAATCCATGTCGTTGTTGTTAGATATGATAATGTTTACTGTTTCATTTAATGTGTTTGCATCCCAAATATTTAATCAACCTAATGTTTCAGATAAATTATGATTTGCTTCAATAAATATATTATGGAGGGTTCTTAGTGAAATTACATTTATAAGGGAAAAAGTGTTTGGTCATGGAAGTCTCCTTGATATTTTTCAATATTAGTTTAATTATAACAAGTTGCTTGCAGCCATCGTTTCTGATACTGGATTTTCTAAGGACAACAAATTTTGGATCGAATTTAAAATAAAATAGACTGTTTTCTTTGAATGATTAGAATTTAGAACCATCGATCAGATCCAGGTACGGAACAGACATCTTAAATTAGGCATATTTGACTGTAAAAATAATGTGACCAGCTACACAGATTGCCAGGCATGAATATTATACCATACATATTGGAACCTAAATAAGGATGAGATATACAGAAATATTTTTTAGTTAAGAAGATTAAGAAACTTATCCACGCGTTTCATTGTTTACAGTTCAGATTGTATGTTAATAAAATCAAAATTTTCAGCATGTAAAGGCAAAATACATGTTGAATCTTGAAAAAAACACGATAGACTATAACTAAAAACCTAGGTTAGTGGAAAAAAAATATATGACTGTTTCGACGTCTTGTGACCTGTTAGAAGGGGTGTGAGTTGAGACAGTCTAGATGGGGGCTGAATAGTTACATATGATAATTAGCACAAAATGTAGGACTTGCATTTCATAAGCTAACTAGTAAGTGTTGTCATAATATTGTAAGGTTAGAGAAATTGTGTGCGTGAATTGGTGGCATTGAAAGAAAAATTTGCATTTCTATCTTCACTGCGATAAGTTACATCATTAGATCCAACAAGGTAAGTTATATGCTGCCGTACTACAACATATGGAGAGCAGCTAAAGAGAGTTTTTCTACCAAACAGATTTGTTTTAGAGATTACCGATGAGATTTCAGAAATATCGATTAGGTCGGAGGAAAATATCTACTTTGTATTAGGTTTTTGATAAACAGATAAGGCATGAAATAAAATTTGGAGTGATTTGTATAATTTATTTTTTTGTGAATTTTTAAATAAAAAGGTAATAATTTATTTATTCAAAGGAATTTTAATTATATGGTGAAGAAACATATATAAAATTTGGTAAGTATATTAAATTTTAGCAGAAAGGAAATGTGAACTGTAGCTAGCTGAAGCTTGATCAGGCATGTTGAGACATGCATGGTAACTCATAATAACCATAGATATTAAAAGAGTATTTCTTTGTTTTATTATATTCAAAATACTATTGGCTAACATGGGTGGCGTGATGTGAGGGGTGGGGATATGTATGCTGTTTATGGACAAGAATTGTTGTAACTTGCATTGTGAGTCATCATTTTAGTTGATAAAACAATGGACAGTGGTTTTGTTTTATATTAGATAGATAAATAAGTAAAATGTATTCTCATAAATCGATGATAATCGATATACTAGATTGATATGTGAAATCGTTATGCTTGATCGATACATATACACACATTAGCTTAGTATAATTTATATCTTCCACAGATTACAACACCTGTAAAAAAGTTCTATTGGCTAAAACTTGAGTGTTGCGCATGCGTAATAGATGGCAAAATAGGACTTGCGCAGAAGGTTGAAATCCTAATTGTTATATAAGAAAAGTATTCTCATAAATAGATTACAGCGCATGCGTAGTAGATTTAGAAGTTTGAAACTTGCAATTCTAATGGCTGGCTAGTGTTTTGAGCATGCGTATTAGATGGTGAAATCGGTTATTCGCTAGATCGATCACTGCGCATGCGTCGTAGATTTAGAAGACTGTAAATTGGCTGTGACGTCTTAGAGTGAAAATAATAAGTTATAGATGGGCAGTTTTCTTTGGAGTTTGTCAGTTCTCGGGATGCGTGTGTTGTGTTAAGATGTGAGCATCAGCAGTAGCAGGCAGTTGGATGGGGTAAGTAACTCTTTTTTCTTTATGACTTGTTAAAGTTGGGTTATGATGAAAATAATTGATTATTAAGCTGCATGTAAATGCTACATTCCTATTGGCTAAGCGTGTGAGAGCCGAAATTCTATTAGCTAGTGCGCATAACCGAGACTAACCGAGTTCTACATTCTGATTGGTTGAGAAAATGACGTCACTAGAATGGTGGGGATAGCTTTTAGTGGTGTTCAATATTCTCCTTATCTCTTAAGAGGATTAAGTCTTAACAACATTGTATAAACATACTTTTTTCTTAACAAGATTAAGTATTAACAATGTTCGAAAGGAAAAATAATAAACTATTTGCAAGGTTGGGCAGGTGTTGCAGGGGTTGGGCATGACTCATTGTATATGCAAATATTTTTTTTTCATAGTAGGATTAAAATATTGTAACGTGAGTAACATGCTCGAACACGCAAGATATGTTCATTTGAGTTCAAAGTTTAATAAAAAAAAATCACAAATAGGGATTAAGATAAGATTTTTCTCTTTTATAATGAATAATACTGTTAATGCAAAGTTTATGTTCAAATGCATGTGGTAACATGTCCGGACAGGCAAGATATGTTAGAAATAAATAAAATAAAACTTTTCCTAAATGAGTCTTTGTATATACCTACATTTTTCTTAATAGGATTAAGTATTACAAAGCATGCTAAGAAGACACGCAGTACATGTTCGGACAGGCAAGTTATGTTCAGTTGAGTTCAATGTTTACTAACCAAAAATCATAAATAGGGATTAAGATAAGATTTTTTTCTTTTATAATGAACAATAATGTTAATGAAGGCAAAGTTTATGTTCAAAGATATGTGGTAACATGTCCGGACAGGCAAGATATATGTTAGAAATAAATTAAATAAAACTTTTCCTAGATGAGTCATTGTATATATTTACTTTTTTCATAATAGGATTAAGTATTACAAACATGCTAAGAAGACCTGTGGTAAGTTTTATTTTTTTCTTAATAGGATTAAGTATTACAAAACCATTTCCTGGATGGCTCATTGTAGTATCTTTGCATTTTTCCTAATAAGTAACTAACATGTTCGAACAGGCAAGATATATGTTGTTTTGATTACAAAGTTCAATAAAAAAAGAATACAAAGCGATTAAGGTTAGAATAGATATATATTTATTTTTTTTATTAGTACAAAGTTTAATTTCAAAGGTGATGCAATAACTAACCTGTTGTGGTAGAAGAAAATAGATAGTGTTTTTCTTATTAATAAATTTTACTTATAAGGTCGATATTAATCAATATGGATAATCGATATTTGCAATCGATATATTGCGATTGGCAGTGGTACACTATAGGCTGTGTGACGTTATCTGAACAGGAATTGTCTAGAAGGCAGTGGTAATAAATATGTATATTTGTAATCAATAAAGCAGTGGCAATGCTATTGGCTGTGACGTCACACGAATAATATATTGCAAAGGCAGTGGTTTTGTTATACAAATAATAAAATCGATATTTCTAAACTATAAGGCAACGGCAGATATAGTGCCATGCCCGAAACTAGCAATGACGTCATAGGAGTGGGGATAAACGTTACAATAGCAGATTGTTTTGCGAGATCCAGTTCAGTTGTGTGTAAGTGCGCGTCGTGTTAATATCAGCAGCAGCAGGCAAGCTGGAAGGGGTGAGTCCACCTTTTTTTTTATTATTATTACTTTGATTGTGTGGTGCTCCAGATGTCACTCCAGGGCAGTACATCGCCATCTTGTTGTGGCGATGGATTGACCATGGAGGTGGAAAAAAATGGAGTCATCGGTTTGGATGAAAGTTTAAGGAGGGGGGGAAATTAAGTCATCGATTTGGATGATAGGTAAAGGAGTGGAAGGAGAAAAATGGAGTCATCGGATTGGATGATAAATTCAGGAGTGGGGTAATGAAGTCTTCGGTATGGATGTTAAGTTAAGGAGTGGGAGTGGAAATACGGCCATCGGATTGGACGATAGATTAAGGGGTGGGGGTGCAAAGAAAATGGAGTCATCGATTTGGATGATAAGTGATGGTAAGTGGGCGTGGTTTTAGGGCTTGTCGAAATCGATGATTGGCCGGGGGTGGGGTAAGTGGGCGTGGCTAACAGTGCTCGTCTGTTCGATGATTGGGCCCGGCGAGAGAGGAGGCAAAAATAGGGGAGTGGGGGGAGAGCGCAAATGAAGCGAGGGAGCAAAAAAGGTCGGGAGGAGCAAAAAAATGGCCGGGAGGAGCAAAAAAAGGCTCCTCCTCAAAAAAGGTTAGCCAGCTCGGCATTTTCCCTCTACTGGAGCTGGCGACCCACCACTGTTCGGTAACTCGATCTGGTATATTACGATGGATCCAAACTCGACTGGGGTAGGAGCTCGGGCTACGGGGGCAGGCCCTACTGTTAAAATTAAGGCCTGCCTAGGGAAGTACGCCACGGTCTTCAGTGAAGACAACTCTGCGCTAGGGAGATTATAAGGCAAAGGACTAGTGGGTTAGAAAGAGTGCCAATACGCCGACGATCAGAAGACCTTGAAGGCACTTTCCTCACACCAATGAGTCTCAAGACTATGTGGGGATGCCTGATTGCCCTCCCAACGAGGTGGGTAATCGCAATAAACTGACCAATCGACTGGGTACCGGGGACATGGCGGGTTTCCTGGCCAATCCAAGAGAGGGCAGAATGCCCTAGCGTGGGAAGGCTAGCCGGATACGTCATAGGCCCCGAACCCTTCTGCGGCTTGTCCAGGAGCCTCATTCAAACTTCTATCAGGGGTGGATAGAAGATCAGCGTCTGCGTTGGTGGGGAGGGAACACCAGGACAGAGGCAGGCAAAGCTCTTCATTAAAAGACATTTGCCTAAATTTACCAAAAATTAAGGTAGAATTCATACCTTAATTGTAGGTCGCAGTGGAATGAGGATCACCCCCCCCCCCCGCCGCCCGCTTCTATTCTATTCTATTCTAGCGGAAATTTGCATTATCTAAATAAAGTGTTTCAAAGGAAATGTCAATGAGTTGGCATCGATTCTTTGCTAGGTCATCATACGAGTATATCTTAGTGATGTTTTAAGTACAACATCAAATTTTTATAAATATAAAAATACAATATAGATATAATATATAAAAACCCACATATTGGCACAGGCACATCACATCACAAAAAATCTGGTGTGAAACACACAACTTTCTCTTACTGCAGTTCTCAAAATTATAATTGACAAATTTTACAGTTTGTGTACCAAATTTAATGAGATTCGTCGAAAACTGTTCAGTAAAAGCGCACATCCGGTTTACTATTTTCTTGAAACTCAAAATTTTAGCCATCTATTTATTTCTGATTAATTTTGTTTGGGTGATAGAATTGTATAATCAACTATGATAGTGCCTTAGAGAAAAACATAACCCCACCCTTCCCCTAAAAGTGCCCTTAAATGAATTTTCCCAGAGAAATGTTTTAAATAAAAGTTATTGATCTTTGTATGTTTAGTTTATATAGGAAGTTTCAAGAAATCGTCGGAGCCCTTTTTGAGAAAATCGCGAAAAAGTTAAAAAATCATTTAGTAAAGTGGTAAAGTAAATGCACTTCCGGTTATCCGATTTTTTTCCAACTCGAAATTTCAACAACATATTCAATTCTAATTAACATTATTTAGATGATAGAATTCTGTAATAAACTGAAATAGCACTTTAGATGAAAACCTAACCCCACTCCTCGCCAATAATGAATTTTAATTTCGTCCACTCGTTCTTAAATAAATTTTCCCAGACAAATGTTTCAAATAAAAGTTGTGGCTCTTTGTATATGTAGTTGATATACCAAATTTGAAGAAAATCGTCGGGGCCGTTTTTGAGAAAATTGTGAACAAGTAAAAAAACTAAGTAGTTAAGTGGTACTTCCGGTCGAGGAATTTCGACAGATAACGTAGGGTCAGATCCCATGGTGATACCTAAACGGAATATCAAGTTTCAACTTTCTACGGTTTTTCGTATTTGAGCTATCTGTTCACATATATACATACACACACACACACGCACACACACACACACGCACACACACACACGCACACGCACACACACACAAAACACAATAGAGGACATTTGCTAAAAAGCAGTTTTTTAACTCCGGGTAAGATCGGGTAAGTTCGTTCGTAAGATCGTTAGTGATGTTTAACGCGCTTGTAACCCCCACTCTTATTTTAAAATAGGTAGTAAGAATATAGGACATTTCTATACTAACACAAAGAAATTTATATATATTATATATATATATATATTAAATTCTCCCAGCGCAACGCCCAACTGTGAACCTCCAACTTCCTACTTTTTTATACATCTGATATACATACAATTCACTAAGTGTACAATTCATAATACGAACATATTAAAGAGCTCCTATACTGATATACGTTCCTATTCTTTTATGTCTGATTCTCGATTTGACAACAAAAATTATTAATTTATTTATTTGATTTTTTATTTTTATACACAATCAGGCCAATATATACAATTTTTACTGTGACTTAATGTTCCTAACTAATATAAAAATGAAAATATTTTTTTGAAATTGAAATATGAAGATAGAAAATAAAATAAAAATAAGAAAATTTGCTACTTTTTTATTTAATTTTTTTTTCCAAATAGCTGGGGGTTCAGTCGCGCAATCGCGAATACCAGTAGCCGCCACTGGTATGGGCCCTAGGAATAGGGAGATATTCATCTTTTCAGACAGCCAGGTGGCACTGAAGGCTCTTGGGCATTCAGAATTACTTCTTCCCTGGTCTGGGAGTGTTGAGACTCCATGGAGGCGCTCTCCCGGCACAATAAAGTGCGGCTGGTATGGGTGCCGGGACACAAGGGGTTAAAAGGCAATGAACTAGCCGACCAACTGGCCAGAAATGGAGCGAACACCCCTTTCTATGGGCCGGAACCTGTTCTGTGGATAGCCAAAAGTATGGCGAGGGCCCCCTTGAGAGAATGGACTCGGAGAGAACATAATCGTCACTGGAGGCTAACAATGGGGCAAAACACAGCCAAACGGTTATGCCAGAGCTGTGTAAAAGAAGAACCAGAGAGATCCTGGGTCTATGCAGGTATCAGATTTGTCTGATAACAGGCCTGTTTACAGGGCAAGGTAGGTTCAAAAACATCTGCTCAAGGTGGGGTTATTTGATTCGGAGCTCTTTTGTAAACTGTGTCAGGAGGACGAGGAGACGGCCTCTCACCTGTTGTTTGATTGCATCGCAATTGGCACATTACGGTACGAGATCTTCGGCACGTTGATACTGGAGGAAATCGTACTTCAAGAAGGACTGGTGGGGAGGTCCTGGACCTCATGAAGAGGGGAGGATTCCTCTACTAGTCATTTAGGGGTTG
>JAAEAF010011729.1:0-14707 GCA_011037195.1 Triatoma infestans | reverse complement strand
TACATTATCATCCAATACTATGAACAAAGACTGTGTTTTTTTTATTTATAGTTAGATACAATATTTAGCTAAACACATTTTTAGGACTTTCATATTGTTTTTGAGCCGTGAGATGACATACCAGGACTAGGGCTAAGTTTTTATAATATTTAGCTAGAAACATTAAATATATTATCATACAATACGATGAACAAATACTTGTGTTTTTTATGTTTATGTTCATGATTAAATTAAATTATGTTTATACTTATAATATTTAGCTAGAAACATTCTAAGGACTTTAATATTGATTTTGAGCCGGGAGATAACATACAAGACTGGGGCTAATATTTTATAATATTTAGCTAAGCACTTTAATATTTTTTGATATTATCATACAATACGATGAACAAATACTTGTGTTTTTTATGTTTATGTTCATGTTTAAATTAAATTATGTTTACACTTATAATATTTAGCTAGAAACATTCTAAGGACCATAATATTGCTTTTGAGCCGTGAGATGACATCCTAGACTAGGCGACTAAATATATTATCATCCTATTCTATGAATAAAGACTTTGATTTTTTTTTATGTATTGTTAGAAACATTCTAAGACTATGAATAAAGACTTTGTGTCTTTTTTATGTATTGTTAGAAACATTCTAAGGACTTTAATATTGTTTTTGAGCCGTGAGATGACATTCAAGACTAGGGCGAAGATTTTATAATATTCAGCTAGAAACATTAAATATATTATCATCCAATACGATTAACAAATGCTTTGTGAATTTTTATGTATTTTGTTCATGTTTAAATTAAATTATCTTTACACTTATAATATTTCGTGAGATGACATACAAGACTAGGGCAAATATGTTATAATATTTAGCTACAAACATTAAATAAATTATCATTCAATACTATGAATAAAGACTTTGTTTTTTTTTTATGTATTGTTAGAAACATTCTAAGGACTTTAATATTGTTTTTGAGTCGTGAGATGACATCCCAGGACTAGGTCCAACTATATTATCATACAATACGATGAACAAATACTTTGTGTTTTTTATGTTTGTGTTTAAATAAAATATGTTACTGTTTAAATTAAATTATGTTAAAAATTATAAAATTTAGCTAAACACATTCTAAGGACTGTAATATTGTTTTTGAGCCGTGAGATGACATACAGGACATGCTGCTAAGTTGTGTAAAATTTAGCTAGAAACATTAAATATATTATTATCGAATACTATGAATAAAGACTTTATGTATTGTTAGAAACATTCTAAGGACTTTAATATTTTTGTTGAGCCGGTAGATGACATACAGGACATGCGGGTAAGTTGGCTAGAAACATTAAATATATTATCATCCAATACTATGAACATGTATTTTTATGTATTGTTTCACTTTTTTATGTGTATTAATACTAGTATACTATGTTTTTCATGTTTTAATACGTGTGTGTATTCTGTATTTTTTACTTTTTTAAGTTTAGTACTACTATGTTTTATGTATTGTTTCATTTTTTTTGTGTATTAATACTAGTATACTATGTTTTTTCATGTTTTAATACTTGTGTTTTTGTAATTTTACTTTTATGTTTAGTACTAGTTTGTGTTAAAACTGGTATGTTTAATACTTGTGTTTTTTGTATTTTTACTTTTTACATGTAGCAAGGCAGTTAACCCAGGACCAAACTTTGTAGCATCGTAAGTGTGAACAGTAGTACGTTGACATGTCCAAATTAATCCTTTAGGAGTGCTTGTCATTGCAACAAATTGGCTTTGGAATGTCTTGTAACACATGAAGTGATACCTTCACGAATACCGGATTCAATCATAAGATGTTTATCATAATCGGTCAATACCAATTTTATTTGTGTATATTTCAAACAGGCGTCATATACCAACCCAGGCGTTGTGAATTACCACCTTGGATCAATGCTCTAAATAGATTCACACCCATTTCTAAACTGTTCAGCTATGTCACTTAAAAGAATTATGCCTGTTGTTAAATACAATTCTGTGTAATCTCTAAGTGTTTGTATATTGAAAGCGGTCCAGACTTGAAACTTCATACCATATAAACTAAATATACAAAGATCTACAACCTATGTTTTAAAACATTACTTTGGGAAAATTCCTTTTAACGCCACTTTTAGCGGAGGGTTGGGGTTACAGCTTCTCTAAAGTGATATCATAGTTGATTATACAATTCTATCATCCAAACAAAATTAATTAGATGGCCAAAATTCCAAGTTTTAAGACAAAATTAGTAAACCGGAAGTGCGCTTTTACTGAAAAGTTTTTTCAGTTTTCGACGAATTTCATTAAATTTGGTACACAAACTATATTATTATTAATAGTCTTTATTACAAATAATGAAAAATAAAAAATAATTGAACTTCCAAAAACACCAACCATGGTCACAGACCGTCGGTGGAGACAAACTATAATGTCAATTATAATTTTGAAAACTGGAGTAAAAGAAAGTTGTGTGAGTGTTTCACACCAGATTCTTTTAGGCCAAAGACAATTCTTATGGAATGATATTATTATATAATTATAAATACTGATGGCAGGAATATTAATATTAAAAATTATCAATAGTAAAACTAAAGGAGTTTTTAAATTCAATTGATATAATGTCAATTATCATTTTGAAAACTGGAGTAAAAGAAAGTTGTGTGTGTTTTACACCAGATTTTGTTTAGTTTTTTTTAGGCCAAAGACAATTCATATGAGTTTTTACATGTAAAAACAAAAAAATCCATCATCCTATGCACCTGCCTGATTGTACCGCATCCAGCGACCGCAAAGCGGATTCGACAATATTTGTATCCTACTTGTGCAGCGTTTTATCGGGGCTTATTGGAACTTTGCCGAGCGCCCTAGCTTACACGTTCGTCAAAATACCCACTTCTGGATAGCGAACTAGTCGGTTCCCCTGAGCTCCGAAGAGAATCAGAGGCTCTCCTGCTAGCCACTTACACATAGGCATGGTGCGAGGACTTGATTGGATTTGAGAAGAATAGCTAACTAGTCGGTTCCTCTGAGCTCCGAAGAGAATCAGAGGGTCTCCTCTTAGACATAGGACTTAATTGGATTTGAAAAAATAGAAATTAAACTTAAGCTGGAGTTGTAGTGTACATTACTCCACTATTTATTGTTTTTACATGGGCAAGTGCATAGGATGATGGATTTTTTTGTTTTTACAATTCCAATTAAGTCCTAGGATGATGGATTTTTTTGTTTTTACATGTAAAAACTCATAAGAATTGTCTTTGGCCTAAAAAAAACTAAACAATATCTGGTGTGAACACACACAACTTTCTTTTACTCCAGATTTCAAAATGATAATTGACATTATAGTTTGTGTCTCCACCGACGGTCTGTGACCATGGTTGGTGTTTTTGGAAGTTCAATTATTTTTTTTTTTCATTATTTGTAATAAAGACTATTAATAATAATATAGTTTGTGTACCAAATTTAATGAAATTCGTCGAAAACTGAAAAAAACTTTTCAGTAAAAGCGCAATTCCGGTTTACTAATTTTGTCTTAAAACTTGGAATTTTGGCCATCTATTTAATTTTATTTGGATGATAGAATTGTATAATCAACAATGATATCACTTTAGAGAAGCTGTAACCCCAACCCTCCGCTAAAAGTGGCGTTAAAAGGAATTTTCCCAAAGTAATGTTTTAAAACATAAGTTGTAGATCTTTGTATATTTAGTTTATATGATATGAAGTTTCAAGTCTGGACCGCTTTCAATATACAAACATTTAGAGATTACACAGAATTGTATTTAACAACAGACATAATTCTTTTAAGCGACAGTTTAGAAATGTGTGTGAATCTATTTACAGCATTGATCCACGTTGGTAATTCACAACGCCTGGGTTGGTATTTGACGCCTGTTTGAAATATACACAAGTAAAATTGGAACTATTGACCGATTATGATAAACATCTTGTGATTGAATCCGGTAATCGTGGAGTTATCACTTCATGTGTTACAAGACATTCCAAAGCCAATTTGATGCAATTTGCTCAAGCCAAGCACTCCTAAAGGATTAATTTGGACATGTCAACGTACTACTGTTCACACTTACGATGCTACCAAGCTTGGTCCTGAGTTAACTGCCTTGCTACATGTAAAAAGTAGAAATACAAAAAAAAAACACAAGTATTAAACATACCAGTTTTAACACAAACTAGTACTAAACATAAAAGTAAAATTACAAAAAACACAAGTATTAAAACATGAAAAAACATAGTATACTAGTATTAATACACAAAAAAAATGAAACAATACATAAAACATAGTAGTACTAAACTTAAAAAAGTAAAAAATACAGAATACACACACGTATTAAAACATGAAAAAACATAGTATACTAGTATTAATACACATAAAAAAGTGAAACAATACATGTTCATAGTAATGGATGATAATATATTTAATGTTTCTAGCCAACTTACCCGCATGTCCTGTATGTCATCTACCGGCTCAACAAAAAATATTAAAGTCCTTAGGAATGTTTCATAACAATACATAAAGTCTTTATTCTCAGTCAGGATGATAACTTATTTAATGTTTGTAGCTAAATATTAAAGGTGTAAAAATCATTTAATTTAAACATGAACATGCAAACATAAAAAAACACGAAGGATTGGTTCTCGTATTGTATGATATATCAAAAAAATATTAAAGTGCTTTAGCTAAATAGTAAAAATCTTAGCCCCAGTCGTGTATGTTACCTCCCGGCTCAAAATCATATTAAAATCCTAGAATGTTCTAGCTAATATTATAAGTGTAAACATAATTTAATTTAAACAGGACATAAACATAAAAAAAAGTATTTGTTCATCGTATATTGTAGCTAATTATTTAAGTTTATAGCTAAAGATTATAAAAACTTAGCCACTCGTCCTGGTATGTCTATCTCACCGGCCAAAACCAACATGGAAATCCTTATAAAATGTGTTTAGCTAAATATTGTATCTAACAATAAATAAAAAAAAACAAAGTCTTTGTTCATAGTATTGGATGATAATATATTTAATGTTTCTAGCTAAATGTTATAAAAACTTAGCCCTCGACTTAAAAAAAACAAAGTCTTTATTCATAGTATAGGATGATATATATTTAATGTTTGTAGCTAAATATTATAAAAACCTAGCCCACGACTTGGATGTCACATCTCACGGCTAAAAAACAATATTAAAGTCCTTAAAAGTTTCAAGCTAAATATACAAATTCTTAGCCGCATGCCCGCATGCCATTTCCCCGGACTCAAAAATATTTTTGCTCCTGTGTTTAAAACATCAGACTGGGGGGTCTCATCGTACTTTTGTAGCCGCGCGCAGACCCCTGCCTTCGGGCGTAAATTCATAAGTGCCTGGGGTTAAAAAAAAATGGACCAAGAATCCGCAAATTACATCTACTCAGTATGTATTTGAAAAAAAATCACTCACAGAATCAACCGCCGTAACAGACACGGAGATTTCGGATAAAATCCAACAACCGGGAGTGCTACGATTTATTGGTTAATTTTTTTGAGTTTCGTCGTGATTTTCTCAACAAAAAAAATCTTTTTCTCACACATTATCTACACACAGAGAATTAGAATTATAATGACGCGGGGGGCACTCCAATCCAGACACTACAGCCTACCCATTCAGCTTATTGTGCCAACCCCCTAATGTCTAGCAGAGGAATCCTCCCCTCTTCATGCAGAGGAATCCACCCGGAAAAACGTTTCAAATAAAAGTTGTAGCTCTTTAGATGTACGTATAGTACATATATACAGTTTTAAAAAAAATCGTTGGAGCCGTTTTAGAGAAAATAGCAGAAAACATCAGAGACATTTTCCGTGGTAGCCTGCTTCATTTTGTGGTCATCGACCGGTTTCGGGCGTTCGCCCATCTTCAGGATGCGTTTTTCAGACAGTATGACAACACAGACTTGCCCAGAGCAAATTCAGTTTACACACTGACTCGGTGTGAAAACGAAACCGAATGACCACAAAATGAAGCGGAAAATGTCTCTGATGCTTTCCAGCTCTGCGGAACCAACCACCACAACAATAGCAGAAATGCTGAAAATAAAAAATACTTTTCAGTAAAATAGCAAATCCGGTCATTTCCGCAATTTCCGGGGATTTTCTTCAAACGCGAAATTTCAATAACATATTAAATTCTAATTAAGGAAGGGATTAGCTCAGTGGTAGCGCGCTGGACTAGAAACGCGGAGATCCCGGGTTCGAATGCAGCATGCTGCCCTTAGATTTTTTTCTTCCTTGGAGCCTCTACAACTCACTGTCCGTTGATAGGCAGTGTTGTCCGTAGCTAGAGAACGCTGCTTGGAGGCCGGCTGTGCATTGGAGAAGGCTCCCGGGTGCACAATAGATCTTTCAGGTCGCACTGCTATAATCCCCTAGTACAATCTAATTCTAATTAATGTTATTTAGATAATAGAATTGTGTGAATAAACTAAAATAGCAACTTTAGAGGAAAACTTAATCCCATCCCTCCCCCAAAAGTACCCTTAAATAAATTTTCCCAGTGAAATGTTTTAAATAAAAATTGTAGCTCTTTGTATGTGTAGTTGATACACCGAGTTTCAAGAAAATCGTTGGAACCATTTTTGTGAAATTTGCAAAAAAGTAAAACAAAAAAATTGAGTAAAGTGGTGTACTTCCAGTTGAGGAATTTTGACAGATAACCAATTGTCGAATCCCTATGGTGATACCTAACGAGAATTTCAAGCATGAACTTTCTAGGAACATACAGACAATTTTCTAAAACCCACTTTTTTGTGGGGACTCAGGGGACCTCTCAAACTATGTATTTGTGGTTAAAACTCGTTATTGGAAAATTTGACACGATTACAAATACTTCCTCTTAACTAGGAGTAAGAGTAAAGTCGTGTGAGTGTTTCACACCAAGATTTTTATTTATTTATTTATTTTTATTTAATATAAAAAGTCCATATCTGTAAAAATAGTTAACGGTAAAATTTTAGTGGTACAAAAATTGAAAAAAAAATATGTTATTTCTGATTACGAAACATGTGACTAAGCACATATTTCTCAAGGTAAAAATGATGATTGCCTAGCGAGTCAGACAGACAGACCTACCTGACTTGCAAAGCACTCTTGTCCTGGGACTTCCCCAGACCTTCATTGGTATGCAAAACAAAACAAAAAATTTAAGTAATAATAATCTGGTGTGAAACACTCACACAGACTTTCTTTTATTCCTGTTAATATAATTATATTAGTATATTAAGTACACATATAAAGAGCTACAACTTTTGTTTATAACATTTTTGACTGTAAAGTCATTTAAAAGTGATTTTAGGGTAGAGTTGGGGTTGTTTTCCTCTTAAAGTACTCTCATAGTTGATTATAAAATTCTACTGACGGGTACTTCAAACAATCTGGTATGAAACACTCACACAACTTTCTCTTACTCCAGTTCTTAAAATTATAATTGACAAATTTTATAGTGTACCAAATTTAATGAAATTCGTCGAAAACTGAAAAGAAAAAACTGTTCAGTAAAAGTGCAGTTTATTAATTTTCTTGGAACTCGGAATTCTGGCCATCTATTTATTTCTAACTAATTTTGTTTGCATGATAAAATTGTATAATTAACTATGATAGCATTTTAGGGAAGAAAAACATAACCCCACCACTCCCCTAAAAGTGCCCTTAAAAGAATTTTTCCAGAGAAATGTTTTAGATAAAAGTTGTAGATCTTTGCATGTTTAGTTTATATAAGAAGTTTTAAAAACTCCTTTTGGAGTCATTTTGAGAAAAATTTGGCAATTGCAACCAGTAAAAACTCTAAAAACTCGTAAGTGGTTACTTCTGGGTTGTGAATTTTGACAGGATACCCACTGTCCGGAGTCCCAGCACTGTGTACCTTAAAAACACCGAGTCAAGTTCACTTTCTTAACTTTTTTCGTGTAATTGAGCTAAAGCTATTCACGTACACCACACATTTTTGGCTATTTCTAAAAACAACTTGTTTTTGACTCAGGGAACCTCAAAACGGATATTCCCGGTGAAAACTCCATATCGAAAATTTGATACGATTACAATACTTCCTCTTACTAGGAGTAAGAGAAAGTAAAAATTAATTAGAAATAAATAGATTGTAAAAATTCCCGAGTTTCAAGAAAATTAGTAAACTAGAAGTGCAGTTTTTACTGTACGAAAAGTTTTTTTCATTTTTTGTGATTTTCTCCATAGAAAAAAAACGACGAATTTGATTAAATTTTGGTATACTAACTATAAAAATTTGTCAATTACAATTTTGAAAACTGGAGTGAGAGAAAGTTGTGTGAGTGTTAAATAAAGAATTTTTTTTTTTTAACTTAGTCTGATGAAGGCTTCAGTTCTTTTCGTTATAACCGCTTGGACAGTCCTGGTAGGAAATCCATAGTAATGCCCTCTCTTTCCCAAAAGAATTCAGGCCCCAAAAAAAAAGAGAGCTGCAGGGCATTTCCTGCCAGAAAGTCGCAAGATGTCCTACGCAAGATAAGCATATTGACCGGCATTTATTTTAAAAAGCAAAATCCAAGTGACACTTTATTGAATGTTATTCTCACAGTTTTTTTCAAGATTTTTTCATAAAAAAGCACAAACGATTTTCTTTAAACTTTGTTAGTATCTGCACACGTAAATGAATACCTATCACTTTTATTTGAAACATTTTCCTGGAAAAATTGACATTTTTTTAGGAGGTTCTAGAGGGGATCTATAAGCAGCTTTAAGCTTTCCTCTAATGTGCCACTTCAGTACAATATATGGTTCTGCCACCTATATAATATTAATTTAAAATTAAGAGTATCGATAGAATTTCAAATTTGATTAAAATCAGGTTAACTGGCAGTACAATTTTTACAGAAAAAGTATAAACGATTTCCTTTAAACTAGGTATATTATATGCACAGATATCATAATTATGAATGTAATTGGACAGTTGATGTGCGGTTATCTACCAGCGTACATGAACCTCAAAGTTGTTCTACAATTTTTCACTTTTATTTGCCAAAAAAAAAAACATTGTTAGTTTTCATTCTTTTTGTATTCAGTGACAAATTTTTAGTTCCTGAATATTTTTTTGAGTATTAGTTTCAGTTTTCTTTTTAATAAATAATAGAAATAAGAAATAAAGGTGGAACAGGAGAACCTTCATTGTGGTTATCTACATCTAATATAGCTATTGTAAACATTCAACAAGTGAATTTTTGGTCTTTTTACTTCACTTGGCATGTTGAGTAGTGCTTGTTTTTTTTTTCTTTTAATTAATTTATGAAGTGCAGTTATGTATATTTTTCTTTGATATAATTGCTGTCCATTTTACGAGAACTTTTTTTTAGCAAACTCAAGTAATTTTTACAACGATTTTATTTTTACTACATGCCATTCACCAAGTTTGAAGATACTCTTAAACGTGCCAAGAGGACCCAGGAGGTCACCAGAATTGAATAATTCAGGTAATAAGAAACATTAATTTGTAATATGCAATAGTAAGTGGCTCATAAATAGGTGAACTTAGTCAAATAATCCAAGAATAACCTATTGTAATGCATGATGTGCCTTATTAATAAAGTTCTGGATACACCAGGCTTACTAAGCTTGCGACAAAAGATGATATTTAAAGTGTTACGCTAGGTTAACAAATGCCTGTTGCATTTGAAGCTCCGAGAGTTTAAAGGCAGCATAATTTTAAAACAAGAAAAACACTTGAATGATCTTTACTTTAAGATGCGATGCTATAATTGCATCCTTAAAAGTTAGATTAGATTAGATTGACAAATCTCATTCCACTGCGACCTACATTAAGAGGTCTATTGTGGATCGCCTAAAATCATAGCACATCCTTCAGCTTCGACCTCCTTAATCAGGCCTAGCAAAGGCTTAAAGTGGCTCCGTCGTGAAAAGCTCGTGGCTTCGAGATTGCTTGTCCCCAGTTGAAGAAACCTTGAATGTGTACCGTTTGTTTCTTCCTCAGATTTAAAGGTTACTCAAGATAGTAAATCTATCTAAACTAGGCTAAAACTTGGCGCGGTATCTCTTGGGTGGGTGATTGGACCACTGTTTTTCAAGCCTGTGGTTTATGCTATTCTTTGTTATATTTTGGGGCAAGAAGGGTATTTTAGGAGCTGAATTCATGTGTCTTCACTTCCAAGTTGGTACTAGAATGTTTTAAAAGACAGGTGGTGCTTTCTTCTTTGAAGGATGTGCTTCTAGGTCAGGGTAAAATTTTTGAAATCGAGTTATCACCGGAAATCCGAGGTCGAGTTTTGAGGTCTCCTTAGTCCAAAAAAATGTTTTTAGCAAATTGGCCTGTCTGTGCGTATGGGACAGCATATCCAAAAAAAAACAACGAAAAATCGCATTATGTTCAAAATAAGTATTTCGTTACAGTGCTATCAGGAGACCTGAGAATAAAGTTTTCGTAAATCCAGAAGTGCCACTTTACTGAATCGTTTTTTTTTATTTTCTCAAAAACGCCTTCAAGGATTTTCTTGAAACTTGGTATATTATCAACTACACATACAGAGAGCTACAACTTTTATTTAAAAACATTTCCTCGGGAAAATTCATTTAAGGACACTTTGTGGGAGGGGTGTTGTTAGGTTTTCCTTTAGTGTTATTTTCGTTTATTCATACAATTCTATCATCTAAATAATAATAATTAGAATTAAATATGTTGTTGAAATTCCGTCTTTGAAGAAAATCGGACGTCTAGAAGTGCGTTTTTTTTACTGAAAAGTATTTTTTAGTTTTCTAATATTTTCTCCAAAACCACCAACGATTTTTTTTAAACCAAATTTCATAAAATTTGGTTAACTAACTATAAAATGTGTCAATTACAATTTTCGTAAACTGCAGCAAGAGAATATAGTATTTTTCGACAGACTTACAGATAAATGATTAGTGTGTGAAAAATTAAAACATCGGATTTTTCCATAAATAATTTGTGACGTAATCCATTTTGTAAGAGACACAATGTGAGGGGAGGTCTATAAAAGATGTTTAAAATCTTTCATTTCTTTGATATTTTCCGAGAAAAACCATTATGACTAATATTTGAAAAACTGTGAAAAACATGATAGTATAAATAATGAATTTTCTAAGCTGTGGAAAACAAAATAAAAAATTAAATACATATACAAGCCAATGTATGAGACTTGGTTTATCCAACCTGTGTCTCGTCCCTATTACGTTAAATGGACGACATACTAGTTTGGAATTTCCATATTTTGAATTATCTAATAATGTGTATCTATTGTTACCTGTAATTAAATTAAAAAAAAAAATGATGTGAAACACTCATACAACTATTATTTATTCCTGTTAGTACATTTAACAAATATAAAATGTTAAATTTCATCATTGTTTCTTATAACGTATAAAGTGGCACATCCGGTTAATCAATTTTCTTCAAATTTGGAATTCTAGTAATGCTTCTAAATATATATTAATATTATAAAATAATAGAACCATACACTCTATACTGAAGTGGTACTTTATAGAAAAGCATAACCCCACTGAAAAACATCAGAGATATTTTCCGTGATAGCCTGCTTCTTTTTGTGGTCATCAACCGGTTTCGGGCGTTCGCCCATCTTCAGGATGCGTTTTTCAAACAGATTGTTTGACCACAAAAAGAAGCAGCAGCCTATCATGGAAAATATCTCTCTGATGCTTTCCAGCTCTGCGGAACCAACGACCAACAACCACTGAAAAACCCCACTAAAAAATTTAAATTTGTTACACGATAGTTTTAGGAACAAAATGCATCAACCAAAAGTGTTACGTTACTGAATGTTTTTTTTTCTTCAACTTGCCGAGATTTTCTCTAAAACGGCTCCAATGATTTGTTTGAAAGACACTTCCAAGTTTGCGGGTTGAAACCGTGTCAGTGGTTTGCTAAAAAAAAAAGCAACTGACGTTTATGCTTATGTTGCAATGAGAGCACCTCTTCAGGGTCGTTTACACCTTGAATGCCAATATGGTAATGGAACCTTGATTGTAAAGGGGCGTGGCTCATTCTTCCGCCATATTTACTGCCTTCTTCATCTCAATCCGGGAAATTCAAGTGTTTTTCATGAAAATGGCCACGGAAATCTACGTATAGTATCCACATATCCAACAAGGGCGAGTGGCCATGCGAAAGATCGGTGGCCCTGCTCATGGGCCATTATAGGCTCAATAAACAAATGCCGCTGTATCGGATAAACATGTGCTATATCGGTGTGAGGGCTTGTAAAGTGGTTAAGGCGCAGCCTTTACTCCTAGTAAGAGGAAGTATTACGAGCGTGTCAGAGTTTTCAGCGGAAATACATGTTTTGGGGGCCCAAAAATGGTTTTAGCGATTAATCCGTATATATATCTGTGTGTGTGTTAACAGAATATCTGAAATACGAAATGTCGCAGGAAGTTCAAACTTGGTATTCCATTTAAGAGTTACTACCACCCGAAGTTTTCAGGCAAAAAGAACTCTATTAAACCGGAAGTGCGATTTTATTGAATAGTTTTTTACTGTTTGCTTTTTTCGCGATTTCCTTTAAACATCATATACTATTTACACTCAAATACCTATCACTTTTATTTTAAATATTTTCCCGGGAAAATTGATTTTGGGGGGGGTTCTGAGGGGAACAGTAGCGCGTTATGCTTTCTCTAAAGTAACACTTCAGAATAATATATGAATATATAAGAATTATCTGGAATATGACTATAACAATTGAAAAAATTGATTTTAGAAGAATATTGAAAATCTGTTATTTTAAATTTAAATCTGCACAAGCATCATAGGGCGCTCCGCATACGGATTCAGCCCCCCCCTAAAAAAAGAAGATACAACGCCTTGTTTGCCAGAGTGTCGGCAAGATGTCCTATACAAGTTCAGCGTCCTGGGCCCGGGCGTTTATTTAAACGAATTTAATCATTGCTGATATGGACTTTACAAAGAAAGACAGATTCAGGGCGGAGCCCATCACGTGACATTAATGAGGCTTTAATGGGAAAGTGCCACAATGAGATTTGTGAAACAGTGGGGCTCCTTAACTTGTCTAGAATAGAATAGAATAGAATGACACGGGGGGAGGACTTTAACCCAGGCACTGCAGCCTACCCATTGAGGCTATTGTGCCAACCCCTTAATGTCTAGTAGAGAATCCTCCCCTCTTCATGAGGTCCAGGACCTTTCCAAAAAATCTTGAAGTACAGTTTCCTCCGGTCTCAACGTGCCGAAGATCTCGTACCTCACTCTGCCGATTGCGATAGGTGAGAGGCCGTCTCCTTCTCTTCCTGACATACTTGTCCAGAAAAACATATTAGTTTAATTTCTCTAAGAAAACATTTTCCACAATAAAAGTGGTTGAGTCACATCCATCCGATTGTGTCAAAAGTGATCGAAATTGAGGTTTTCCCGGAAATACATGTTTCGGTTGATCCCATCGAAGAAAATCAATCAACCGGAAGTGTGACTTTACCGAATTTTTTTTCAGTTTTCCAATTTTTCTCGAAAAAAATACACAGCCTGCAACAAGTGTCTGTTGCATGCGTGGGGCGTAGCGGCCCTATTCCGGGTTATTACAGCTCCATGCACTTCGTCAGCACAACATACTTAAGACTGCATACACTCTACTCTTTGCAGACAAGGACAAACACAGTACACAAACTAGGGGGTTCTCCGTCCCTAGTTAATTGGCGTAAGCCAAATGAGAAGGAAAGGGATTAGCTCAGTGGAAGCAGCGCTGGACTAGCAACACGGAAGTCCCGGGTCCGAATCCACCATGCTGCCCTTAGATTTTCTCCACCTTAGTGTATGTGCTCGTTCGAGAAAACAAAACAATGCGGGAACCACCCACAAATTTGATATTACGTACGTCTTGGGTATCTTTAATGCATCTCCATACCAAGGTTTTTACACAAAATCACAGGAAGTGCGAATATACTGAGAGATTTTTTTTTAGATTTGGGTTTTTATATAATGTTATGGGTGTTTTGTGCTGGACTACAGCGTAATCACTTCAGCTGTGTCCTACCTTAGATATAGATACATACATCCACCCTATTAGCTCTAAATTTAATAATTAGGGCAAATTAATAAAATTAACAGTTTTAAATAAATTATGTTAGAGAAAGTCGTGTGAGTGTTTCACACCAGTTGTTTTTTTTTTTACTTCCTCTTAGTGTAAGTGATTACAACACAAGATTAAGATTATCATTAGGGAATAAATGTCTGGGACCCCCCTGAAAATGAAAAGAGATTTTTGAGAAATTCAACTCAACGTGTGCCCGCAAGGGGTAGTATCATCGGCTGCAGCAGTTACTTGGGCAGAGTGACCCCACGGATTATCACAGCCAGAACAGTACCCAAATACCCTTTATACAGACAAAGATAAACACAGTACACAAACTAGGGGGGTTCTACGTCCCCTAGTTAATTGGCGTAAGCCACAGGAGACGGAAGGGATAGGTCAGTGGTAGCGCGCTGGACTAGCAATACGGAGGTTCTTTCAAAATTTCTTTCATACTTGGACTGGTTATTTACGTCTTCCTACCTGTCCGCTGTGAAGTATCTGTTGCATGCAATTACTTGGTGGATTAAACGGGTTTCCACGGCTCAGTAATCCATGCACGTTGTCAGTACAGTATACAATACACTTAAAAACTACATAAACTCT
>JAAEAF010011728.1:0-28055 GCA_011037195.1 Triatoma infestans | reverse complement strand
CGCCTATTTCCTACCGAATCTTCTAATTTTACCTGAGTCAAACGATGGCCTGAAGCGTTATCATGCGGCAGAATAGTTAAAAAAGGTTAGGTTAGTTAAAAAGTGTTAACTTTATTTTTAAATTTTCATTAATTTTATCCAACTGTTCAGTATAAAGTTCAGAATCAACAGCTCTACTGTCAGGAATACGCTCGAAATAGAAAACACCTTCAACGTTCTATCAAACGTAAAACAATCCTTCTTTCCAGAAGCAATCTTGGTTAAACTCTGCCTAAGCTTCATGCACTTTTCATCGCTTGTAAATATTCTTTTTTTCTAAAATCAGTCTACTATTGGGTTTTGAAGCAAATTTTTGCTCATATAGACAAACGTGTGGCTCTGTTAATTCATGAAACCTTAAAGTTGGTATTAAATTCTAACCATACCGATTTCTGAGATGGCGGTTCTCTGTGACATATCCCCCACCCTACTATCCTCGGATAGTCGTATACAGATCCTGCTTAACACATTCGAAAGACGACCTGATTGATCTTTGCTAATCTTAAGGCTTGTGTCCCCATTTTTGAAACGTTTAAACCAAAATACATAAAAATGTTTCGGTGCATCTTCCTACTCAACTTCCACTACACAAATTTCTTCGGTTATTAATTTACGCTTTGGCCCTTTTTTACCAATAATGTCTTAGAAGACTGCAAATCACAAAAGAAAAAAAAATCCGCGGATAATTTGGTTGCAGATTATATTATTAAATGAATAGTAAAGATGTTTGGTTACATAATGGAATAATTGATTAATCAAAGTAAACATTTATATAAATTCCATTATAAAAACCAATAAATTGGATTTATTATCTTGACATCATAGGTTCAGAATTGCTTTCATTCACAAAAACTGGTGAAACAAACTTTGTTTTAAAAAAAAATCAAATTCGATGAAGATTTGTCAATTACATTATACTTTCTCTAACTCCTAGTTAGAGAAAGTATTGTAATCGTGTCAAATTTTCGATATCGAGTTTTCACCGGAAATATCCGTCCCTGAGTCCAAAATAGTGGTTTTTAGCAAACGGTGTGTGTGTATGTGTGTGTGTGTGTGTATGTGAACAGTATAGCTCAAAAACAAAAAATCGTAGAAAGTTGAAACTTTATATTCCGTTTAGGTATCACCATTGTATCTGACAGTACGTTACCTGTCAAAATTCCTCAACCGGAAGTACCACGTTACTTGTTTTTTTTTCACTTTTTTGCATTTTTCTCAAAAATGGCTCCGACAATTTTTTTCAAACTTGTTATATAAACTACACATACAAAGAGCTACAACTTTTATTTGAAATGTTTCTGTGAGAAAATTCATTTAAGGTGGTGGACCTTTGGAGGAGGGGGGGTTACGTTTTTCTTTAATACATAATAGTTGATTATACGATTCTATCATCCAAACAAAATTAATCAGAAATAAATAGATGGCCAAAGAAAATCCGAGTTTCAAGAAAATTAGTAAACCGGAAGTGCGTTTTTACTGGACATTTTTTCAGTTTTCCACGAATTTCATTAAAGTTGTTACACAAACTATAAAATTTGTCAATTATAATTTTGAGAACTGGAATAAGAGCAAGTTGTGTGAGTGTTTCACACCAGATTTTTTTAGAAATGTCGTAAAGTATTAGACGAGTTTATATGAAGGTTGTTGTGATGGTTGGTTCCGCAGAGCTGGAATGCATCAGAGACATTTTCCGTGGTAGCCTGCGTCATTTTGTGGTCATCGACCGGTTTCGGGCGTTCGCCCATCTTCAGGATGCGTTTTTTCAGACAGTGTGACAACACAGACTTGTACAGAGCAAACTTTGTTTTCACACAGTGTGAAAAAACGTCTGAAAAAACGCATCCTGAAGATGGGCGAACGCCCGAAACCGGTCGATGACCACAAAATGAAGCAGGTTACCGCGGAAAATGTATCTGATGATTATATGAAGATTTTTTAAAGTATATTTTATGTTCTTTGATATTTAGTTTTCTGTATTTGTTAGCGTTTGTAAAACTTTCTAAATTTCGGTTCTTCATCAAATAAGGTTTTTATTTTGTACCTAGGAAAACAAAGATGATAGTTGAGGCCTATATAGGAGAGCTCTGAAAAGTTCTTTTAACACCATTCAAGACTTTTCTTACTCTTAAAAAGGGCTTAGCCTTAGTGACCAAGTTATTGGCCACTTTCACGTACTGTTTCCCTCCATACCCCCCCAAAGAGAGAAAACTAAGTTCGCTTTTCCTTTACAAAGTTGTAAAAGATTAAATCAATTGAACAATTGCTGAGGCGGTGAAAATAAATATCAAGCCGATTTTTTGTTCTTTTTTTGTGCATTTTATGCATTTTAAATCCTTTATTTCACCAGTAAGCTCTTACTCAATATATCTTATTTGCCTTTTACGTCTACATTTACATGTTTTCTTTTCTTTTTTTTATTGTCTGGTTGAATATAACAAAAACAGTATTCTTTAAATAGAGTTCTCAGTTAGTCTGACCTCCTATTTACATTTATATCTTTATCTCTGCGGAGAGAGTAGAATTCTTTTGTAATTTGTTTAGAAAGAAGGAGGGTGTTTTAAAACAAGGCGTTGAACTGCGTCGTGCCTTAAGTTTTTTTTTCCATTTCTTTATTTTTATTTTCAGTTCTCTCTTCTCATGTCTGTGTCAAAATGCTTATTATGAATGTTGTTATTTATGCTATTTTTTCGTATTTTAATTTTAATACTATTTTTTTTGTATTTATAATTATGTAACTAGGATTTTTTGTTATTGTTCAGATCTTTAGATAATTTAGATTTTAAAAATGGTCCCGTCCTCTACACAGTGTACACATCAGACACATACCAACAAATCCATCCACACTACTTTGTACATATGCAGACGATACAGCCTGGCTCGTTTACAAGTGCAGACATCACATCAGCTTCACACAATTTACAGACACATTTAAATACAAATAGAATCATGGGCAAAAAAAAGTGGCGAATTAAAATGAACCCACAAAAAATGCCAACATGCCACATTTATTTTCCGATGGAGTTCCTGTTCTCCAGTCTTCTTCAATCACAATCCTCTCCCGGTAACACATTTGGTGCGCTACCTTGAGCTCTTCATTGACAAAAGACCCACATGGAACCCGCACACAATTTGGAAGACGATCCAAATTACCTACAGAACTCAAAACACTGATATATATTTCTATAATCAAACCAAGTTGACCTAATTGTTGTGGTGGTTGGTTCCGCAGAGCTGGAAAGCATCAGAGACATTTTCCGTGGTAGCCTGCTTTATTTTGTGGTCATCGACCGGGTAATATGGTCAGCTGGGTGGGGAAAACACGTGTTTGGGTTGTTAAACGGGCAAAATTTCTACAATTGTTAAATTAGGTCTAAATTTGATGGCTAAAATTAGACCCCCACGTGTTGTTTCCATAGTAAGGAAAATTTGCCCTTTAACAAACCAAACACATGTTTTCCCACCCAGCTGACCATACCCCTTGACCTAGTTTAAGAGTTTAGTTTTAAAATACTGTTAAACCAATCAGTGTGAAAACTAAGTTTGCTCTGTGCAAGTCTGTGTTGTCACACTGTCTGAAAAACGCATCCTGAAGATGGGCAAATGCCCGAAACCGGTCGATGACCACAAAATGAAGCTGGATACCACGGAAAATGTCTCTGATGACAAGTTGACCTAAACCTACAAAATTACATACCATTCAGACATTCCGATCTAAGCTAATTCGATAGATAGTTGATGCTCCTTTCTAAAGGTCTCAAACCTTACGCTCCATAATGACCTCAACATCCCTTTTGTACAACAACTTGCCAAGACAAAATATCATAAACTTCATACTACTCTCTCCCTTTGCTCTAATCCCTTTGTACAATCTCTACCATACCTCGCCGTTTGCATCGCCAGTGGCCCCGAGATTTCCTTCTGGACTGATCAAGTGCTATTGGTATCCCTTAGAGAGTGCTATCGCTGGATAGTTTCTCTTCTACTACCTTCTCACAGCCTACAGTTTCATCTATTCAACATCTTATTTTCTCACTGTATATATGTAATACAAATTGTAAATTTCTAAAAAATAGAAGATTTTAAAAAAGATTTTTCTTCCTTTCCCGAAATAAGTGAAATATAAAAAAAAATCATCTTATTCAGATTTTGTTGCAATCCGGGGATTTGTATAGTTTCCGTTAGTCGAAAGTTTTTTTTTACAGAACTTTCCAAAAATAAGTTTGAAAGAACACACAATTATTAGAGTCTTATTCTCTTTTTTGACATTAAATAAAGCAGTATGATACTGTTTGTACTTTAAATAATATGGGCACCATACATTAACAAAATTGCAGTATTATCTATTAGAATTTGGAAGTAGAATTTTTGTTTTGTTTACCTATATATGAGGGATTAATGTACCCAATAGTCTTTCGCAACCTAACATTGTGGATATATAAAAGGAGCCGGCAATAAAGTAAAATTCATTCTGCTCTGAAAAATTCGTTGTGGTCCATTGGGTGAATGACTCTGTCTGTCCATAGACTGTAGTCGTCTGTGAATTGTTCAATAAGAAAATTTGATGATGTAATGGGCTCCGAAGAGAGGGATCCACAGCAGAGAGAGAAAGAGAGAGAGAGACATAAAATTTTGACAGGATCACTTTCTAGCTTTGGCCAGACTAGAGTGGGAGAAACTGTTTAAATACAGCTACAGGAGAGTCTATCGGGAGTCTTGCAGCAGACTTCATACAGCAGTCACAACGCGTCATCAATCTTTCTCATTACCTCTCACTAACATTTTATATATATTGTAACGTTTTTTCCCTCTAAACTAGCTGCGCAACTAGCTTTAAGTGGGTTTGTTTAGATAAAATACTCTGAACTTCAATATGAGAAACACCAATTTATTGCTTTACACAATAAATTATAAATACAACACTTAATAATAATTAATTCACAGTTTAAACCACAAAAGTTCACATTTTTTTACTTTTTATACACTTTTCACCAACGTACACTTAGTTAGTAACAAGAAATTCTCCTAGACTCTCTGTTGTCCCACTATTTATACCGGTGGAGAAGGGTCTAGAAGTTTCTCGATTCTTCTAGTGAGAGCTAGAGCGCCGCCTGCGCTTCCTAGCGGCCACTAGGAGAACTTGAGGTACCTGCTTTCTCTCCGAGATGGCACCAGTGGCTGCGTTATAATATTTTAGTGTAAAGTCCAAGCAATTTGTGCTACCTTTCTATTATACAGGGTGCAGCTTTACTTCTAGTTCATTTATCTAATCTAAACCAATTTCTCTCCTTCCAAACCCGGTTTTAGTAACTTTAAGTTAGTGGTTGACAAACTTTCTGTACCCTCGCCTCCTCTTCTTGTTCGTAATAAATTGCCACAGGCCCCTCTGAATTTTTTTTAACAGTTTATTGTTACAAATACTATTCTTATAATATTACAATTAATTATAAATAGACTGCAAAAACAATGTTCTATATTTTGTAAAGTTATTAATAGAAAAATATAGATTTTATTTATTATAGTGAGTGTAATAGTATAACTGGCAAATTTAAAATAATCTTAAAAAAAAAAAAAAAAAAAAAAAAAAATGCAACACAACAAATATTTCAACACAACATAACAGCTCACAAAAACAGTCTTAACTTATAAATACTATACTTACAACTCATTTAATGAATTTCAAAACAATATTATAATTTACAATAGAATTTAAAACTCATATATTATCTATGAAAATTACAATTTTGAAAATCTGACCAGAGTCCAGTAATTCCTCTTACAATAGAAAGGAAAGCAAGAAAAATCAGTTAGTAAAACATTGATTCAACATTTCTATAGACACACGTCACTTATTGTCCAATTATTTTGGCTAGTAATTAGAAAAATTTTTTAACAGAGTTCAGAGTTCCATCAGTGCTTTTTAAAAATATATTCCTTTTAAAATAAAAATATAAAAGACGTTCCAGTACAGTTTAGTAAACATCGTATATCATAGTTTTCTAGTCTCGGGAGTTCTTGAAACATGTTTTCCTTTTAAAACATTTCAAATGTCTGGCAAAAGTGGTATATAAGAACACTTGTGGAATTCTCTGGATTTCCGAATATCATAATTCTCCCAGAATGGTACCCTAGAAATTTTTAAAACCATAATTCTTTAAAGTTTTTTGTTAGTGCTTTCATTTATAAAGTAAACGCTTTTCCATATAATGTTCTACAGTAATAAGTTTATTTTCCATTGTGTAAATAGCTAAAATCCCTTTCCACAAACTGACCTCATTGTGAACAACTGTTTGGTTTCGAGACAATAAAATCATGTAAATAAACTTTCTATACCTATTTCATAATGCTAATAATCACACACTGTCTGTGTGAGTTGCTTCAGCCACTGTTTTTTGCTTCTTACTTCACAAAAAACACTCAACGGCCAAATCCAGTATGCATCCTTCCACCAGAGCAGCTGTGAATATGCTGCTCTTCTTTAACAATGTAATTAATCTTACATTAACTTATTTGAACAAAGTTTATGTTTTTTTCCTTTTCTGTTTTAATAAAGAAAGATGTATTTGAACAAAACAAAAAAAAAAATCTAAATTTACAGAATAATATTATCTTAATTTATACTGAATATATTAGTATAAGGTCTTCTATTAAGAAGCTATTATTTCCAACTGGTTTTCGTAATGAAATATGACGAAATAATCACCTTTATGATAAATTTGTTGAGGTTCGGATACTTTGTTTTAAAACATATAAACAAAGAATCTATTAATATTACCTTTCACAATCTTTGACGACTTCAATATTATGGAAATAATAGAACTATGTCTGCAAAATAAAAAAATCTGGTATGAAACACTCACACGACTATCTCTTACTCCAGTTCTCAAAATTATAATTCACAAATTTTTATAGTTTGTGTACCAAATTTAACGAAATTCGTCGAAAATTGAAAAACTGTTCAGTAAAAGCGCACTTCCGGTTTACTAATTTTCTTGAAACTCAGAATTTTAGCAATCTATTTATTTCTAATTAATTTTTATCGGATGATAGAATTGTAGAATCGACTATCATAGCACTTTAGAGGAAGCTGTAACCCCAACCCCTCCCCAAAAAGTGCCCTAAAATGAATTTTCCCAGAGAAATGTTTTAAATAAATGATGTAGATCATTGAATGTTTAGTTTATATTAGAAGTTTCAAGAAAATCGTCGGAGCCATTTTTGAGAAAATCGCGAAAAAGTGAAAAAATCCTTTAGTAAACTGCTAAAGTAAACGCACTTCCGGTTATCAGATTTTTTTTTTGAAACTCGGTATTTCAACAACATATTCAATTCTAATTAACATTATTTAGATGATAGAATTGTTTAGTAAACTGAAATAGCACTTTAGATGAAAACCCTAACCCCATCCCTCCCTCCCGCACAACTGCCCTTGAATGAATTTTCTCACAGAAACATTTCAAATAAAAGTTGCAGCTCTTTGTATGTGTAGTTGATGTAACAAGTTTAAAGAAAATCGTCGGAGCCATTTTTGAGAAAATCGCAAAAACTTAAAAAAAACAACTAGTAAAGTGGCACTTCCGGTTGAGGAATTTTAACAGATAAGCTACTGTCAGATTCCATGGTGATAACTAAACGGAATATCATGTTCGAACTTTCTACGATTTTTCGTTTTTGAGCTATGCTGTTCACATACATACACACACACATCACAGACCATTTGCTAAAAACCACTTTTTTCGACTCAGGGGACCTCAAAACGAATATTTCCAGTGAAAACTCAATATCGAAAATTTGACACGATTACAATACTTCCTCTCACTAGGAGTAAGAGAAAGTAAAAATCTGGTGTGAAACACTCACACTACTTTCTCTTACTGCAGTTTAAAAAATTGTAATTGACAAATTTTATAGTTTGTATACTAAATTTAATGAAATTCGTCGATGTTTTTATAGGGAAAATCGCGAAAACTATAACAAAAAAAACTGTTCAGTCTATTTATTTCTAATTAATTTTGTTTGGATGGGAGAACTGTATAATCAACTAAGATAGCAGGTTTAGAGGCAAACATAACCCCACCCTCCTCCAAAAACCCCCTTAAATGACTTTACCTGTAGAAATGTAACAAATAAAATTTATAGCTCTCCTTATATGTGTAGTTCACATAATTAGCTTAAAGAAAATCGTTGCAAAACCGTTGTAGAGAAAATAGCAGAAAACTGAAAAATACTTTTCAAATAAAAACGCACTTCCAGTTATTTGATTTTCTTTATCAAACTCGGAATTTCAACAACATATTTAATTCTAATTAATAGTATTTAGAAGATAAAATTGTGTAATAAATTAAAATAGCAATTTAGAAGAAAACCTAACCTCATCCCTCCCCCAAAAGTTTTTAAATTCTACGAGCATTTTTCCAGGAAGTAATAACTATGGAAGTAATAAAAATGTATTTATAATTGCAGATCTTTGTATTTGCAATTGTTAAGAAAATCGCCATCTTTGTCGTAGCCATCGCAAAAAATCGCAAACAGTAAAGTGGTACTTTTGGTTGAGGAATTTTGTGGAATTCTCTTGATTTCCGAATATCATATCCGACTTACTGTCGGATACCATGGTGATATACCTAGACACAGAATATCAATTTAAACATTCTGTGTATTTTCCTTTTTCAGCTATGCTGTTCACACACTGTAGTGGAAGAAAGAAATGAAAGAAAATAAGAATTTGAAAAGAGTTTAGTAAAATAATTTTGTGAATTTTAGCTAGTTCAAACAATATATTTTAGTGAAGGGGAAAGAGCCAGGTACTATAATTTAGGTCAATGCAAACCAAGAGACAAAGGGCAAGAAACAGTTAAGGTAACTCAATAAAACTCCCTCCAGACCATACCAGCATTATTTGAAAAGATTGGAACTAACAATTAGAAGACATTCTTTCAGGGCAGTCTGTTAAATACATTCAAGTACAATACTTGTTTTTCACTCTCTTAGCATCAGTGCCTATTCCATAATATATTAATGAGTTTATACATTCTTTGCAATAACTTGTAGTTATTATTTTAATAGAATATATTTATTGTTAAGCAGTGGTGACCTACTTTCTTATTTCTGATACTTCTCTCTCTTAAACATATATACTCACAAGCCCTTTACAAAACCGCTCAGCCACTCTAAGCTACCACTCACTACACTACAACTCAACACACCAATAACATTTCAACACACACACCCCATTTTCAAAAACCACTTTTTTGGACTCAGGAGACCTCAGAATGGATATTTTCGGTGAAAATTCGATATCGAAAATTTGACACGATTACAATATTTGCTCTTACTCTAGGAGTGAGAGAAAGTAAAAATTTAATTGTAATTGTATAGTTGTTGAATTTTTTAAGTTATCCACTATCTTTGCTCTATTAATAGATGAAACTCTAAAATACAGCCTAGTAAAATTATTTTAAAAAAAATCTTAAGCAAGAGGAAGTAATAATAATTCGAAGCGAAATATTCACCCGATTTTTCTCTGTTTGAAGTAAAAAAATTTGGTCCAATATGTGTAGTGTAAATTTATAGAAAATCATGGAGCCATTTGCGATAAAATCGCAAAAAATAAAAAAAAAAAAATTCAGTAAAATTGCACTTCCCTTTTTTTTTCGATTCAGTACAAAAACATGCGTTCATTTGTGATGATGGTAAATGAACGGGATATCAAATTTGAGCTTGCTACGATTTTTGTTTTTGTGAGAATTTTGGTTCACACATTGTAACAGCAAGAGAAGCTCAGCAACCAAAGATAGCAAGAGAAGCTCAACCACTCTCTCGGACTGGAGTGGGGGGGAGAAGCTCTATAAATATAACGACGGACAGTCTATAAAACACAGTTCAACACAGTGGAAATCAGTTCAGCTACGTGTCATTCTGCTCATATCACTCTACCTTAAACATTCATCCATTGTAAAGTCCAGGCAGTCTGTGGTCTATTTATTAATATATCAGTTAACCAAGTCTTCTTTCTTAACTCATCAAACAAAACCAATTCTCTCCATCCAACACATCTCCATTATACACTTACTTTTAACTCCATTCGTTCTAAAAATATTTTTTGCTTTTTAAGCAGATCCTAAACTTGCATTTCGGTGAAACTTATTTTCACACAATTTTCAAGATCCGCAGTCTTCCTCTTACAGCATTAAGAGAAAGTAAAAGAGCTGTTTCTTTTTGATTTCACTATCAGCTCCCGTTATAAGTAGACGGCCCAAATTTTTTGCCACCTCTTTAACCCATGTTTTAATGGGAATCGAACTCTGAAACCCTTCATGCATCTGAAATGTTGTTGGTGATGTTGTTGTTTGTGTCCTGATAGCTTGTGTGTAGCACGAGCGGTTTAGTAAAAGGGCTTGTGTATGTAAGTTTTAAGAGAGAAGTATTAGTAATAATCAAGAGAGCATCACTGTTATTGAAATAAATATATTCTCTAAGTGAATTTAAATGTTTTACAATATTCACAACATATCTTAATAAATCAGATGTTTATCTAGAATAATGGCAAATCTCTATCACTGGCACTGAGTTTAAGAGAGCGATTCCTAATGCAAGTGTCCTGGCTTTGAGAGCAGAATGCAGAATGTCCGAAAGAATGCCTTCTCTTACAAAACAGTTGGCCAAGGTGGCATTGTATTAATTTAACGGATTCTTGTGCCTTTGTTTCCCTAATAGCAATGACCTTAATTTACAGTACCTGACTCTTTTCACTGCACTAAGATACATTTAAAATATTAACAAAATTCTATTTTTCAAACTATAAAATATTCAAAATTATTTTTCAAAACTATTATTTTTCTTCATTTCTTTCTTGCACTACACATCAAAGGCGAATATGCTAGTGGCTAGATCGTCTATAGTGGTAACATGTGCTATTATTTCGCATCATATCCTTTTTAACTTTTCAGAATTTTAGAACAAATTTTATAGTGATACCGTCAGGATTTAAAGTTATCTATTTGTTTGTCTGAAAATAATACATTTCAATTGAAAATTGGATGAAAATTCTTCTATTAAAAGAGAGCTTAGAAAAAATATATAAAAAAAAAAAATTATAATTGAAATATTACAAACTGTTTTGAAAATGACATTTATTTAAAAAAATAAAAAAAAATAAATAGCAGAACTATTGTGAATACAAACACTATCTTTGCCGGACATCCAAACTTATTTCTTCTCACTCCTTATTTTTGGATTCAACATCATCAATCATTTTTTCCTATTTTCTTATTTTATTTGTTTCTTGTATTTCTAGAATCATTGTTTATTTAAATTATTGTTTTTTTCTCTATTATTGCTTCAATATATTCAGGGAATAAAAGATTACATATATTTATAATTTCCAAAAGTTTTAGAATCTTTGTTATGTAATTTTACAGATTTAATGTTACTAGCTTTTTTTTTTTTCCTTAATTCCTTAATATCTTTGCTCCTGGTAATTTTGAATGTTTTTATCGAAGTTATATTGGAAAAGTTTCTTTTCTCTTGTATATTCTGTTTTCTCTTCATCGGCCAGTTTTCTTTGCTTAACGTTTATTCTCGCATTTATTTCGTCATAGTTTTTTTTTTTTTTAAATCACATCAAAAATAAATCAGTTTTATATATTTGGATAAAATAAATAACTTGTAATAAATATTAACTTTGTACTTGGTACGGGAATGGGATACTCACATTTGGCGTTCTTTGGAATGCATTCTTGGATTGTATCTTTTTAAATAAGAAAATTATTTAATAGATTTATTATTTACATTTATGTTTTTAGCATCTTGATAACATTACTAGTGTTGTAATTAGTAGTTAACTATTGTTAACTAGTAGTCAGCTGGTAATATTTTCGTTCTCAACGCTACGGAAATGGTCAAAAAAAAAAAACTATCGAATCCTTTACCCAACAAACTTAACTAGTGCTTAGTTTTAATTTTGCTAAAGAATCTAATTGATACAATTTACAATCTTTATATTTTCCAATGGTTATGTGCGCAAAAAAAGTAGTTGTATTTGTTATATCACTCAATACAACTACACCATACAAGTTAGTAGTTGGGTTAGGTACTAATTTTCTCAACTAAGAAGTTGTAATTATGTGTTTCGACTACAACTACTTTACTTCTAAAAAAATAATTAAATTACAAAAACCAAATACAGTTACATATTTATCTAACATATTTATTTTACAGCTACATCTCAACTAATGTAGTTTTTAATTTGTAATTGCAACTATATTTTTGTCCAACTGTGTGATACATGCCACTAAAATGGTAGGAGGAAGGAGGTTGATGAATAATGAACATACAACTGGGGTCATTGCAGTGACAATTATATTTGAATGATTTACTAAGCAAGGAGAGAAAAGTTTATATAGAGGGTAGATGGTAGACTGACCGAGGGACGAGTGATGATTGTTGATAGCATGACGAATATCGAATGTTAACGTTGACTATTGTGAGTCGATATGGTTAATTAGAACTCTTGTTTGTTCTAGCTAGTATGGCTAGCTTAGTGAAAACTCTTCAAAGTTGATCTTGAGACCTGTTGTTAACTCCTTGAAATAGATTCGGCGATTGTTTTTAATTCCTCTGGTGGAGTCAGCATTACCCATTTCTCCTAGTACTTGCTGGGAGTTAGAGATAACTTACTGGATACTTGGCTGTCCAAAGTGACGTTTATTCGCTGGAACAGTGGCCCTGTCAGAGGGTGTATTGCGAGTTGAATGCCTATAGAGGCATGATGGTAACGTCTGCTGTGCGGCTTGTATTGAAAATATTCAGTCCAGTGTGTGTGTGTGTGCGAATTTGTTAGCTTTTTTCCATTACAGTCTTGCCGGAGCGATAGATTAACTTTTAGTGTGGCTAGAGGCCAAGCTGCGATGTTTTGCGTGATATTAGGTTGGATTCCCAAACTTAGACTAATATTTTATTAATGCATAAATATTAAGAAATTTACGGTAACGCTTCCGTTTCAACTGCATTAGATTTTACTTAGACGTAAAGCCCGCCTAAAAAAAAAAAGCATTACTTTACTAATCAGTATTTAAATAAATAGTAAGTTTATTATTATAAAACTTTAGAATAATTTAGATACTTAAATTTTTTCCGATTTGTCTTTAATTTCAGAGATCCAATTTATAGAAATGTGTTGTTGTGGAGGAGGTTGGTTCCGCAGAGCTGGAAAACAGTGCAGAGACATTTTCCGTGATAGCCTGCTTCATTTTGTGGTCCGCGACCGGGTATCGGGCGTTCGCCCATCTTCAGGATGCGTTTGTCAAACAGTGTGATAACACAGACTTGCACAGAGCAAATTTAGTTTACACACTCCTTAAGTGTGTTACACCCGAAACCGGTCGTTGACCACAAAATGAAGCAGTCTATCACGGAAAATGTCTTTTATAGAAATGTAACCACTTTTCGGAAAGGTCAAGAAGAATTCTTCTTTGCGCATGTCCGCCTACATACTTCAATGAAAGAATCGTTATTTTTTAATAATTTGATTTGATTTTTTACTGATCAGCATTAATGAAACTAAATTAATTAAAAAAAAACACGCTCAAAGATGGTAAAAAAAGAAAAAGAAAAGATAAATGAAAAATAATAATAATAATAATAATAATAATAAAACTCAACAAACCAATTTATTTGGTTAAAGTTTTCCTTTTGTTTTTCCTCACTTCACAATTTATTCACATCAGTGATTTTCTAACCTCTTGTTTCCATCTCTTGTTCTTATTGTTAGAATAGTATGCAGAACCTTATCATTCAGCAGGTTAGCAAGAATTGTAAACAAAGGATCAGAAGAACATCACGTACTGTGTACCTTAAGCCGTGACTATGTTACCACCATCGGGAAATCTCCTTCTCTCGTTAAGCTCTCTCTTATAAAGCTCCTAGATTAAGCACTCCGAAGTGAAAGGATTTTTGTTTTAAACAGCAAATATTATCCTTTTTTTTCGTATTTTCTATTTTCTTAAAACTTCGAAATATTTATATCATTTCATCCATTTGTCTGTCTGTCACTTTTGTTTCTACCATTTTTGTTACTTATCTTTCTCTACTCCTGGTTACAGCAAAAAAAAAAAAATTGAAATTTTTAAAATTATAATTTCATTGGTAATGCATGTTTTATGGTCCCTTTAAAGTACCAAAAAACATTTTTTTAGCGAAGATTGTGTTTGTGTGTTTCAACAAAATATCTCAAAAACGATAATTCGTAGGAAACTCGAAACTTGGTATTTCCGTTTCAGTACTACCAACAGACATCAGACACGAAAATTTCGGGCAAAATCAACCGGATGTGCGATTTATTGAATGTTTCTTTTTTTCTTTAAACTTATCACAAAATGCTTATCACATTTTATTTGAAAAATATATTTCGGGGAAAATCTAATTATTTAAATGTTCTGAGGGGGGACAAATAACGTTATACTTTCCTCTAAAGTATCACTTCAGTAAAATAAATGGTTTTTACCACTTACATAATATTAATTTACATTGGAAGCATTGATAGAATTATTCGCAAATTTAAAGAAAATTCATTAACCGGAAGTGCGATTTTACAAAATAAATTTTTGAGTTATTCGGAATATTTTCGATAACGGTTTCAACGATTTTTCTTTTTATTTGGAATGCTTGCTGCATAGATAAAAATTTATCACTTTTATTTGGCATTTTTTTTTTTGTCTGAAGAAATTGATTTTCTAGTGCTATTGGGGGGAATTGTCAGTTATTTTAAATTTAAATTTTGCATAAGCTTCGTTGATTTTGATATAGAGCGCCCCCTCATAAGACCGCTTAGGAATACAAGTAAAATACGTGTTTATGGCCAGCGCAATTAAACATTGTAATGTAACAATTTTAAAGAAAACTTATTGATAAATTATATTAATTAGTATAATAGAAAGTCATGTGATCGTGTCAAACAGTAAGAGGAAGTATTGTAATCGTGTCAAATTTTTCGATATCGTGTTTTCACCGGAAATATCCGTTTTGAGGTCCTCTGAATCCAAAAAAAAGTGGTTTTTAGCAAATGGTCTGTGTGTATGTGAACAGCATAGCTAAAAAACGAGAAACCATAGAAATTTGAAACTTAATATTCCGTTTAGATATCACCATGGGATCTGACTCTACGTTATCTGTCAAAATTCTTCAACCGGAAGTACCACTTTAATAGGTTTTTTTTTTTTTTACGTTTTTTCGATTTTCTCAAAAACGGCTCCGACGATTTTCTTCAAACTTAGTATATCAACTACACATACAAGGAGCTACAACTTTTATTTGAAACATTTTTCCGGGAATACGTATTTAAGGGTACTTTTGGGGGAAGGGGCTGGGGTTAGGTTTTTATGTAAAGTGCTATTTCAATTTATTTTACAAGTTATATCATCTAAATAATGTTAATTAAGAATTAAATATGTTGTTGAAATTCCAAATTTGAAACAAATCGGATGACCGGAAGTGCGTTTACTTTTACCTACTTTACTAAATAATTTTTTTTCACTTTTTTGCGATTTTCTCAAAAATGGTTCCAACGATTTTCTTGAAACTTCGTATATAAACTAAACATACAAAGATCTACAACTTTTATTTGAAACATTTCTGTGGGAAAATTCATTTAATGGCACTTTTACGTGAGAGGTGGGGTTATGTTTTTCTGTCTGAAATGCTATCATAGTTGATTATACAATTCTATCATCTAAACAAAATTAATTAGAAATAAATAGATGGCCAAAATTCCAAGTTTCAAGAAAATTATTAAACCGGAAGCGCGCTTTTACTGAACAGTTTTTTTTTCAGTTTTCAACGAATTTCATTAAATTTGATACACAAACTATAAAATTTGTCAATTATAATTTTGAGAATTGGAGTAAGTGAAAATTGTGTGTCTGTTTCATAACAGAATTTTTTTTTTTTTTTTTTATACACCATGTTACCTGAAATTTAATTTAATTTAATTAAAAATTCAATGATAATCTCTCTTAAATAACTTATTCTTTTGAAATTAGTTTATCATTTGAAGTGGTGGATTTCATATTTATTTATTCTTTTTTTTTTTTTACTTAATGGGGTACTTATTAAACAACTGTTTAATAAACTAAGTGCTTTAAATATCTTAAATATTTGTCAATTTTAAATATTTTCTGTTTTCTTTAGTTTATTAATATGAACTGACCAAGTAACAAAAACTTTATAAATATTTATGGAAAAAACTCAGCCAGGTAGAAAAGTGATTACATTGTTACTCCAGAAGAACATTATATTCGTTTTCCTGAAAATTCCGAAAACACTCAAAATCTTATTCTGTAAAATCGTACTTTTGGTTGAACCGATATCATTCAAATTTGGAATTTTAGCAATGCTTTTATCTTGCATTAATATTATTATTATTATTATTATATAAATGGTGGAACCATACATTATACTGATGTGGTACTTTAGAGGAAAATTTAACGAAAATTTATCATCCATAAATTTCATGATTCCCGGAAATAAAAGTGATAGGTATTCATATGCTTAGTATATGACGTTTAAAGAAAATTGGCTGGAGCCATTTTCTAAATAATCGTGAAAAAACTAATATAAAGAACCTCAATATAACGATTTCCTCGATTTAACAAATTCTTCGAAATCCCCCTAGAACTTCTTGCCCTTAAGAGTTGATGTAAAATATACCTTTACATTACGAATACCTTTTGTTAAAAATCTCTTTATAACGAATTTTCAATCATTGTAGAACATAAATACAGAAAGTATAATTTACGAGTTCGTACCTGTGTATAACGATTTTTATCAAACTATAACCTTTACATAACCTATCCTACCAATCCATCTAACAAGAATTCATGTCTCAACAGGTTCAGAGACGTCATAATTTATTATAAGACAATCTAGGAGTTCAATACTGTCATAATAATTTAACGTTTGGTGTTTGTTCGGTACCTTTACGAGAAGTGCGAGAGTAACAATCACATAATTTGTCATCGCTGTTGTTTAATGTAAAGTTGCAATGGCTCTGAAACGAAAAAAAACGTGTTCCTTACCTGTCGCAGAGAAACGAAAAATCAATTAACTATATAGACGAGAATCCTAGAAAAAAAAAAAAAATCAGACATCGCTAAAGAGTTCGAAATTCCCGGAAGTACATTGGCCACAATTTTAAAATTTTAAAATAAGTTTTTTTAATATTAAGAGAAAAAATTGTATAAATTGTTTTTAAATAAAAAATTTCAGTGTTTTCAGCACAATGTGTTTTACTATACTAGTGGAAATTGTGGTTGGATGCAAGAAATTATATCTATTTTATTTAAAGAAAACTACGATATGAAGAAAATGCAAGCTCGTTGGCAAAAAAGGATCCACGCAGGTAGAAGAGTACAGTTACAGGAAAAGTTCATGAACCTTGTTAGCATTGTCTACTCCCTTCTTCTCACAGGGGAAGATTTGCACGAACAATTAGAAGACATTCCTTCAAGAACAGTCTGAACAGACATTCAAGCAAGAACATTTGCTTCAGGAATCGCTCTCTTAAACTCAGTGCCAGTGATAGTGATTTGCCTTTATTCTAGATAAACATCTGATTTATTAAGATACAGTTGTGATAATGTAAAGTACTTAAATTGGCTTAGAGAATAATATATTTATTTTAAAAACAGTGATGCTCTCTTGATTATTACTAATACTTCTCTCTTAAACATATACAAACACAAGCCTTTTTACTGAACCGCTCGTGCTACATCAACTACTACTACAAAGACACAACAACTCAACACACCAAATACATTTCAAAATCGTTCGTTATAACAGAGTAAGTAGAAGAGATCGTAATGGTGAGATTATTGAGCTTACTTACCTTGTTAAAATGAATTTTAGACCAAACCTAACCTGTATATATAAGAAACCTAATTGTAGCAAATTACTTGGTATAACGAATATTTTCTAATCCCTTTCAACTTTATTATATAGAGGTTTCACTGTATTAGAAAATTTGACACGATCTCAATACTTTCTCTTTCTAGGAAGTAAGAGAAAGTAAAAATGGATGATTTGATATTACTTTTTTTTGAATGAAACGGCGTCCATGGTTTGATAATCCAAATCTAAGCATGTTGAAATGGCTTGGTTATATTTTCTTGGATTGGATACCGACCAACAATAATATCACAGCTTAGTTGTATAAACACAAAATTGTATACTTATTAAGTGCCTATCAAAGAAGCAGGTAAAATTTTCTACATATAGTTTTCTTCTACATTTAACAGTAATTTGTGAAAAATAATTAACCAGTTCCACTGAGCATGTGATACCGTAAACTGTAGGTGTTTTGATTGAACTTATCAGAAGTCTAGTGTTAATTTGGCGACCTCATCTATTTAAAATATGATTGATGGTCTCTAGTCAATTAAGCATTAGATAAACTGCACGTAATTCATAACTTCTTTTGTATTCATTATTATTGAGAATATACTTACTCAAGTTTTCTTTTTGAGAATACTTTTAGTCTTAAAAAGTAAATTAAAAACACAATTGAATCGTGCATTATTAGAATACAATCAAAATGTTGACTAACTAGAAAAATATTTGGTTTAATGATTATTGTTGCTTATTTTGTAAATTCGTTATAATCAATGATAGAAGCCAACCATCGTGTTCGAAGAGAAATAGGCTGACTTTCAGGGAAGGATCCTAGATGGCAATAAACACTGAAAGAATAAACAGGTCAGCAGAACCAATAATTTATGTACCTTTTTAACTGAACTACCGAAACTGGCAAAATCTACGCTCACTTCCACTTGTTTATATATATATACTAGTCTGGAGAACCAGGAAAGTGAGCAGTTGGCGCAAATGTTCGAAGATATTGTCATTGTACGCTTTATGAAATAAAAGCTTGGCATGGAATTAATAGAATGGCTGTGGCACATTCAGTGATTCCAAAGCTTTTTTTTTCGTCAGTGATAGGCTTAAGGAGGAGAGTTCGGCCTAGGAAAAGGTAGCCGATGATGTGGCGTCGAACAATAGAGCTGTGGGGGTCCGCACATGTAAAAAGAAGGCGAACGACAGGATGGTCTGACGGAAAGTTATCAAGGAGGCCTGGGCCCACATCGTGCTGTAGAGCCACTTAGTAAGTAAATAAGTAATATTCGGGCGAGCATTCTCTTTACACACTATATCTCGGTTCCCGTAACGCCCTGATTTTTAGTGATTTTTTGTTGTTGTTATTTTTAAGGTGATCAACGTCTAAGGTTCTTTGCATCTACTGACAAATAGAGTATATTTATTTTCACGAACATTTCTCGTACGTACTGTATTTTTAATTTCCTTATTATCTAAAGCACCCACTCACACAATCCATTTGCACAAGTGTCGGGATGCCAATTCCGAAAATGCAGTGGCTCCCAATTACAGACGACATTTTGCCGATCAAATGATGTTGCCATACCTGACCGGCATTGGTCCCTGCATCCATACATTTGTTCATAATCAACGTACCTTATTCATGCTCGCAAATAAATACAACCATCCTAATAAATACTTTCATTCTATACAAAACAAACATAACCAACAATTCTGTCATTTGCACTTCACAAGCATATTCGATATTCCTTTACTCCTTTTTATCTAAACCTACTATATATAATTAAAAACATGACATGTACACAGTAATTAAATTTTTAGTGTTGAGTTCACAGAAACTTTGAGATGCTTCTTCAGTAGTACGGGATAAGCCTGAAAACGTATACTTACTGGGCAGATTACGTTTTGAAAATCAACAAGTATAAGCTTAATTTAGGATCGTCCATTTTTTAATATTTTCATTTCTTCGGTGAGTCTAATAATTTTAGAAACCAATTCCGGTGACCGTGAGCGTTTTGATGTACCAGAATCCACAGGCAAAATTTATATGTCATTAAATATCATTCCAAGTATTTCTTTTGTCAGATAATTGGAAATTGCTCTCCCAATCATGTTTTATTAATTATTCTTATCATTTTAGAGTAATTCATGTTCTAAATAAGGAAAATGGGAAGGAAATAACTCTATTTACATTGTGCTGTTAAAATGTTATTATTGTAAACAAATAAACCGCTCGGCATAAGAACGTGTCTAATTTGCAATAGTAATTAAATTGCAAGTGGAAATTCAAATGAAAACAAACATAATTTCAATATCATTACACAAATCATCATTTAGTTCCTAAACAAGTTTATGTTTGCAATTAACTGTGGTTTAATTTTAATGTACATTAAAACCTTGACATTAACCTTGCTGTTATCAGTTAATTTCTCCCTTTCCCTTTATTAGTTATTATTAAATATACTAATATTATATAGGGTAATGGTGAACTAGGCAGTGGTCTCCAGATCTATCGCTTCTACCATAATGTATTTAATAGAGAACTATTGTATAAGGATACTATCGCTTCCTTTGATTTAATATGGCATATCTTGCAGAATAACCTCAGAGGGGTGAACAAAGATCGCTCAGATTTCAGAAAAACTGGAATCTCAAGGAAGCTAGATGTAAATGGTAGGACTTATGTTCTTTGAAATGATGTGATTTAGGTAAAGTTTAATTTATTGAGTAGGTTTACATTGAGTGATCTTGCACACTTGCTGTGTAGAAAACTCTTCTGATTCTTACTGATAGATATAGAATAAATACTCATTTAAATTGGAATGTCTCTTTTCATCGTTGCAAAGAGAGGGAGTACAGTTTGTAGCGAGGATTATAATTTCTGCTTTGGACTGGTTGTTGGTAGCGGGAGGTGTTGCTGATTGACTACTGCAGGCTGCTTAGAGTGTCTAGTGTATGTTTTCCATTAATTAGTCTGAGTAAATAGCACGAGACGGATGGTGATTATTTAAGTTAGCAGTTATCGACATCGAAGTCCAACACATGTTCAGTTGTCTAATTTAGCCGGATTGTAGCTTCTTAACAGGAAGACCACCATTCGAATAATTCTATCCTTTACTCTATCCATTCCATCCGATCTTAGATGGGTTTATCTTTCGCATCACTTCATTTCCTAAAGAATATAAGGAGCAACTCAATATATGTAAACCGGAATATTCCATAAAAAAAAAGTTTGCCATACATAGTTTTTTTGTTCTGTATCCTAGAACTCTTTCTGAAGTTATGTATTTTTTTTTTATATATATTTTAATGCCTATTTTTTAAAGCGGGCTTAACGTCCAACTACCAAATTAGGTCGTGGACGGGGGGGGGAAGCACCTACTTTACTATTAACATTTTTTAAACAAATATAAAATTTAGCAGTTATATGCTGGACTCGAACTAGGGTCCTCCCACTTACAAGTCCATGCTCATAACCACTACACCAACACCCGCCGCAAGTTATGTATTCTGTTTCGGGATAAAGATTTTTGAATCCGGTTTATAGAATGCTTACTACAAAGTTCCTTATTCCAAACACTTATTAATGACTAGTATATATATTCTTTGTGTTAATACTTGTAATAAGTATTAGTTTTATAAAAATGAACTTAATGTACAGTTCTAAGAAGCCATAATCTTTCGAAGATGAACCTATGTATTAAATTTCTTAAATCGTTCATTTATTTCCAATAAATGCTTCCGGAAAGGCGGAAATTGTATAAATCTTGGACTAAAAGTTTTAAAAGTTGCTAAATCAAATTTTTCATTTCACAGTATTGAAGGTATTCTTTACACTATGAACTAAATTGTTGACATCGTATTTTGAAGTCTGGAACATGTCTTAGCAATGTATCCAAGAAACTCTCAATGAATTTCTAAGTGGGAAAAATAAAAGTAGCAAACCCTATCATGTAAGAGAATTGGTCCCTTGAGATGTTTAACAGCGTTGAAAGAATATCCTTTACTCGTCTCAATAAGACACGTATTATAACCAAACTATACTTTGTTACCTCCTCTATTCATGCTTTGGGCAAAATTAACTTTATTATTGTTAAAGTATGATAAACAAGTTTAATAATAATAATCCAATATTAATTTTATTCTAATTAGTAATATGAATAAATCAATTTAATTTAAAGCCATACTACACACTGGCGGTTCTTAAAGTAAGTTTGCACTACTAGTTAAACGTACAATATACATTAAACTCATGGCCAACTAATAATTTACATCAGAATATTTAGCGTAAAGAGGATTAAACATGTTTCCTAATCTAAATTAATAATCAAATTAAATTTCCCTTACAGGTCAAACATAGATAATTTTCCCAGAAACTGTGCTGAATAAAAAAAAAAAAATGTATTTTTCAATGATATTGAAATTTTTTTTTTAAACTCATTAAAGAATCATTGTTTACTACATTTATTTTTTTTTAAATAATTGTAGACACAATTGTAGACAATAAAACTTAAAACAGAACTTCAAACACACTATAATAATCAATATAGAGAATACACAAAATCTCTGACAACTGACGACAACTCACTTTGGACTGCTACTAAACGCATATTAAAATTTCAACAAACTTCCTCTCCTCTTCGCTCTGCCGATAACTCCTGGGCCAAATCAGACCAAGAAAAAGCTGAACTATTCGCAACTCACCTCTCATCTGTCTTCATATCACATCCAACATCCAAGACTTACAACACACAACAGAAATTAACAAAGAACTAGACACACCTTTACCCCTTTCACTTCCTCCCAACGCATTTACACCCACTCAAACTGATCATTACCAATCTCCCCAAGAAAAAAAGCCCTGCTTACGATCTAATTACAGCTCAAATCCTTCAACAACTACCTAAAAAAGCAATAATTTTCCTTACTACTATATACAACTCTATACTAAGAACTACCTACTATCCTATTCTCTGGAAATTCTCTACAATTAGAATGATATCAAAACCCAAAAAAACCAACTCATCAGCCTTCTTCTTACCGTCCCATTAATCTCCTTCCCATTCTAGGAAAAATATTTGAAAGATTCTTTCTACCTCGCCTTCTAAAAATTATTGAACCATTGAAGATAATACCAAACCATCAATTCGGTTTCCGCTGCTGTCACTCCACAATCCAGCAGGCTCATCGTGTTGTAGACACCATCGCTACTTCGCTTGAACTAAAACAGTTCTGTGCCGGCGTATTCTTAGATGTCTCTCAAGCTTTCGACAGGGTATGGCATGAAGGATTGCTGTGCATACTCCAGCGCTATCTACCCACTACTTACTATCTCATTCTTAACTCCTACCTCTCAGACAAATTCTTCCAAGTAATTCATGGCACTTCTCAATCTTCTATCCATCCCATTCTTGCCGGAGTACCACAAGGAAGTGTTTTAGCTCCCCTGCTCTATACTCTCTACCCAGCTGACTTACCTTCACATCCCAATACCTCTATTTACACCTTCGCTGACGACACTGCAATCCTTTCCACACATACTGATCCTACTCTAGCAGTTCGTTCTCTACAATCCCACCTGAAAACTTTGGAATCCTGGCTTCAAAAATGGCGAATAAAAATCAACCCACAGAAATCCAAGTACATAGTCTTTACACTAAAACGAAAAACTCTTGCTCCTGTCTACTTGTATAACTCACCTATTCCCTCAGCAGACCATGTGCGGTACCTTGGACTGTACCTGGACAAGCGACTTACTTGGAATCCACACACAAGACTTAAACGCATTGAACTGAATAATAGATACAAGCTCCTAAAGAGACTACTCGAACAACGCTCAAAACTAACACTCTACAATAAAAGACGACTGTATCTATCTCTTTTGGCTCCTATATGGACTTACGGACTCGAACTTTACGGAACTGCAAAACGATCTAACATTAACAAAATACAGACCCTACAATCTAAGATCCTCCGCCATATCCTAAACGCACCCTTTTTTGTCAGTAATCTAACTATCCACAATGACCTCAAAATTCCATTCGTTTCTGAACTTGCCAAAACTCGTTACAATAGCTTCCATCATAAACTCCTATCACATCCTAACCCTTTAGCTGCAAATTTATCGTCAACGACACTTCCTTCTAATCCTCACAGACGGCTGAGGCGCCGCTGGCCACGTGACCAATTGGTCGACTAGTGATGGTCATCACTGGATGACCGTCATTCACGAATATCACGCCATTTGTATATTGTTCATACATCACATTTACTTGTTGTTCCTTATAGAACAGTTGTAAATATTCAATAAAAAAAGTTATAAAAAATTTGGATGGACATTCTTTCTTTTCTAAATTATACACCAAAATAATTTGCCGCAATGGGTATCTGTTGTTACTGGAGCAGTAGCGATCCCACGGGTGATCACAGCTCAGTCAGAACTTTATCAGAACAGCACACAATATTCTTAAACTACATACACTCTATACTTTACAGACAAGGACAAACACAGTGCACATACTAAGGTCTCTCTGTCCCTAGTTAATTTGGCGAAAGCCAAGAAAGAAGGAAGGGATTAGCTCAGTGGTAGCGCGCTGGACTAGCAACGCGGAGGTTCCGGGTTCGAATCCAGCACGCCACCTTTATATTTTCTCTTCCTAAAACCCTCGACAGCTCACTGTCCGCTGATGGGCAGTGTTGTCTGTAGCTAGAGAACACTGCTTGAGAAGGCTCCGGGGTGCACAATATATCTTTCAAGTAACGATGCATTTTAATTAAAGATTTAGACTGCCGAAAAAAGTTACGGAGCAACTTGACGGGACGTTGGACGATGATGACTTCTTGTTGGATTCTCTCTCTGTTGGTTAATCGTATTCTCTTCGTTGGATATGCGATTTGTTCTTGAAGATTCTTTCTATTCTTGACTGCCAGCCACAAATTTGTAAAAAATTTGGGTCGTATTCTCCTAGGAATTTAGGCGGCTTTTTTGATTAGATTGGTACACTTGTACGACGCAATAACCTCCAACCTGGAGAACCAGGATATTTGATTTCGGGATCATTATCCCTTAGACAAGTGGCTTTCCATGGCTATGAGTCTTGTCTACCCAAGTAGACCATTTAAAACAAAAAAAATTGATTATTTGATTTGCATCTATGCAGTGATTTTATTTATTTATTATTTAATTTGTGAAGCCAAGCGGCCATACAAATGGGTACAGTGCATCATTACATTACCATCTTTACATACATACATTATATAATTACATTATACTCTTAAGCAGCATTACATACAATTCTTACTTTGATATTATAATTAGTACAATCCATACGATACAATCAATTATATTATAAAAATTTTTAAAACTTGAACAAAACACTCCATAATTAACAGGTGACGCAATGTACCAGAATAAAAACAAACATTATAAAAATATTATGAATATATATAGACAATATCAGTATAATATAAAACAAATTAAGCAAAATCATTCTAAAAAATAATACTTTTATACAAGAGTCACTCTCACTCATTCATCTATAACTAACGCTCTCAGCTTTAATACATTAACAATATAATAGAATAAATCATTCAGCTAGTGGTTACATTTAACAAATCTTGGAGATCTTGAGAGTGTCTACCAAGATAACGAGAGCGCAAGGAGGCATAGACGGGACAAACTAGGAGAATGTGGTAAAGAGATTCAGGCTCATGCAGTGAACACACCGTACATACTCCCGCACAGTCAATGGAATAAGTGCAATGGTTATAATAAATTTTAATTGCATTTTTATTGCTTAACCACAGCTGACACATAACCCTAAGTTTGCTAAAGCAAACTCTAAACTTAATATAGTCTTCACCTCCTCCCAGGGAACTATAAATTGGATTATATCTTGATGTGCACCATCAATATCTACCCCCAGACAATGATTATGGAATTTTTCCAACAAATTCGGCATTTCTCTACGCAAAAAATGAGGCTCCAATCGGGCCATACAAATATTCACAACCTATTACACTCAACAGGGATCTCAAAGCAAACGAAATATGCAATGACAATTTGTGCCCAAAATAGCTTTCGTGTGCCCAAACCAACACAACAATGCAAACTGTAATGCTAGCGGTCTTCAACATTTAAACATTAAAATGCAAAGGGATGAAAAGCAAATAATTATTTCCAACATCTCGATAACATATTAATAAATCTCTATAAATAAAAGTATGACATACTACTTTAAAAAAACAAAAAAACAATCAAGTATCATAATACATAACCCAAGAGAAATTCACAATTTTAAAATTAAAAAAAGTAATAGTATGTTAAAACCAATTTAGAAAGGACACAAACAACTACCAAAAAAAAAAAAAACACTTATCAACATGTATGTTTCTATCACGATACTATAATTTATGACTTTGATTAAGTATTAGTTATATGAAACGTGTCACAAACAGTATAAATGAATTTATTGCTTCTTTATTGCTCTAGGCTCTTTATTGATATTAAACAGTTTTCTCATCTTCTTTTTCTTCATCTTTTGAAAGTTATGTAATATTTAAAATTTTCACTTTCTCTCTATTATTCTATTATTTGACAAATAAATAACTGATCCCTAATATGACACTGACAGGAAACTCTCCCTACTCTAGTAGTAACGGAAAGTAAACCAATTAATAAAATTGAATTAAGAAATTTTCCTTTAAAATTGCCACGTTAGAATGTTTAGTTGGGCTGGCCATACACATGGTAGTAGGGATTTACCTGAGCAGCATTATGTGGAGCACTCTATGTCAAAGCACGAAAGCTTGTGCAAATTTCATTTTAAATTATCTGATAAACTTCGAATACCCCGTTACCATCAATTTTTTCGGAAAATGATGCGTTTCTATTTATTAGCATTTTCCAGTCAAATTGAACCCTTTTTTTCAACCAAAGTATTTTCCTATTTCTGAACAATTTTTCTCCCGCATTAAATCTTGTTTTGAACCAAATTGTTACTTATTTTGGATTATTTGAACACTTTCCCCACCAAAAAATTTAATTACTTTTGACCGCAGACTCACTTGGAATCAACACGTTGACAAAATTTCACACAAGGCCAATGCGTCATTCAGTAGGTGCAGCCGGGCTTGTGGGAGAAACTGGGGCTTGCGCCTATGTTTGACACTCTGGATCTAGCTAGGATCATCAGACCCATGGTCACATATGGGTCGGTGGTTTGGTGGACCAAGGCGCTGCAGAATGGGGCGGAGGAAAGGCTGGGTGGGATCCAAAGGCAAGCATGCCTGGGTTCCACCGGGGCCATGAAAACCACCCTGACTGCGGTGTTGGAAGTCCTCCTCAATTTGCCACCACTACACATCCTCGTTCAAAGGCGAAGCCAGAATGGAAATACATAGATTCTTACAGGGGCCGCCTCCCATCACCTCTAGGCACGATTGTAATTACCTGAGGTGCATTGAGGAAAGGCTGACCATCTTCTTGGAATGCCAACTGATAAGATCATTTCGAAAGGAACTTCCAAATTGTTATACCGAGCAGTGGTGAATGGGACTGTGACCCCCCCTGGTCGGTAACTTAATCTGGTATATAGACGGATCCAAAACTCCGACTGGGGTTGGAGCCGGGGTCTATGAGGGCAGGCCTAAAGTTAAGATTAAGGCCAGCCTAGGGAAATACGCCACGGTCTTTCAGGCTGAAGTCGTGGCGTTACAATTCTGCGCTAGGGAGATTATAAGGCAAGGCATAGTGTGTAGAAGAATGGCCATATACTCCGACAGTCAGGCAGCCCTGAAGGCACTTTCTTCACACCAAACAGTCTCAAGACTGGTGTGGGATAGCCTACTTGCCCTAACCGAGGTGAGTAATCGGAATAAACTGACACTCGCCTGGGTGCCGGGACATGCGGGGTTTCTGGGCAATGAAAGGGCGGATGCCCAGCGAGGGAGAGTTCGCAGAATACCTTTATAGGCCCTGAACCCTCCTGCGGCTTGTCCAGGAGTCTTATTCAAACTTCTATCAAAGGTTGGATAGAAGAACAGCGTCTGCTTTGATGGGATAGAACACCAGGACAGAGGCAGGCAAAGCTCTTTATCAAGAGATATTTGCCTAAATTTACCAGAGATCTACT